>JAMLFT010007080.1:0-15255 GCA_026544285.1 Pachyrhizus erosus
AAGGGAAAAGAATATATATATATATATATATATATATATTAAGAGAGTTATATAACTTTTTCATAAAAATAAATAAAAGAATAAGACGAATACTAATTTACGATTTTATATTAAAAATTATCAAATTAGAGAATATTAGAAATAAAAAATTTCCTTTCTCTTCTCCCAAATTTCACTTTCAAACTTAAAGAATCACTCGCTATAATGAGGTGAGTTGAAATAAAGGAGGTGCATAATCTGGTTTAAGAATGACAATAACCTGCTCGCGTAAGCGTGTATTTACTTCGAGTAAGCACTTTTCCTGAAGTCAGCCCAAAGAACGTGGAAATTCTAATTAATGAGCAATCTAAGACAAGTTAATTAAAGAAAGATATGCGTGCAATCGTAAAGATAACAATACCTCTTTCTTTAGCTTCTCAATTCGCTCCCTGAACAACTGATTCTGATAACAGGCAGCACCCAGTTCTTCAACGTTAGGAGTCTTGATTATTGATTAAGAAAGTTGCTATGCTAATTATAATTAGGAGTCTTACTTATCAAAGATCATCATGTTATAATTAGTTTGCTTTGCAATGTTAGATGCTCTGCCTGTTATATTGAGGAATTGATTTAAGGGAAAACTTATTCAAAAAAATCTTCATCTTTGAGAGAGATTATTAAAGTGAACGTTCAATAGCCTGTTGGTTCAACAAGAAGGTCAAAACACAAGGTTAGGATGTGGCAATAGCATTAAATTTAAATATGCCTAGTTAGGCAGGTCTATCTTGAGTTGATAGAATTGTATTTTAGACTTTTTCTCCTGGAGAAATATTAGCAATATATTTTTTTTAGTACATTTTTTTTGTTGATCAAAATTTATTAAAAATTATAAAATTTTACGAATTTTATTTTTTAATTTAATAATTCTATCTATTATTTTATAATTTTTTATTAATAATAAAAAATGGAGGAGTTTTGTAACATAGGAAGAAGAGCTTGGTAATTTAATCAGATTGCTGCACTAGATCACCTTAAATAATGATAAAGAAGATAAATGGGCTTGGATGCAGTTTTGTTTAGAAATTTGTAGAACGGTTGGGCTCCGTTAAAAGTCCTAGCATTCTCATATGGTATGTGATGCTGGACATGATTCCAAGTTTACAGAATTCTTTTAGAAGGAATATCATTTCAGATCAAACTTCGTGTTTCTGTCATGAACACCAGGAGACATCTTTACATCTATTTCATTACAGGAGGACTAGCCTAGTTTGGCCTCTTTTCTATCAATGGCTTGGATTTCAAACAGTGTTCTTCTGGATAATGATGGTCTTGTAAGTTGTAAGAGGCAAGACGGTAAAAAAAGTGTGGCAAATTTTATGACATCTGTTATTTGGTCTTTATGATTGTTGCGTAATATTACATCGGTGATTTCACAAATGGGTTTTGATTTAGTTTCCTTGTTAGATTTTATAAATTCAGTATTGGTCCTGCGTATCTGCTAAAACTTAATTTAGCAGTTTTCCCCGTAGTTTGGTGTAATAACCCGTTTTCTTGTATTCAGCTTTGCAGTTTAACTTGATGATGGGAATAGGGGACTTTTGCCGGTTTGTTATTGTTAGAGATAAGTCTTATCTTCTCACTTGATTAGGATGTGAATTGTATAAAGATTGTGGTATTCCTTAAAATTTATTTTCAATAACTTTTTTGCTTATAGAGAAAAAAGAGCCTTCTAACGTCAACAAATCCAACAGTAACGTACCATAGAATGTTAGACTCCTGTAACATGCATTGAAGACTTCAGAGGTATGCCCAATACCCCTAAATTGATGTTTATTATACCCTGTGAATGATTAAATTCAACTCCAAAATCCCTGGAGTTTTGAGTCAATATTTTCTATTATATATTTGGATGATTAATTTGATTATTTTATATGTAAACAAGTAACATATACACACGAAGTTATAAATATGTTCGGCAAATAACTGTTGTTAGTCAATGAATATAATTGAATTTTGTATTATCTTTCTTGATATTAGGCATCTTAAATATTCTATCATTACAGTGTTGTTAGCTTTCTCTAGTTTTCCCTTTAAACCTAATTTATTATTTCATCCTTCATAAATAAGCAAAAAATTTTGTACTTGTCTTGGTTCCAATTAAACACTGAAAAATCGTTTACCTTTTTTGCCCTAATTTTGTCCAAGCTGCGTTCAAGCTGGTTCTGTAGCTGTTGTAACTCGTCAATACTGCATGTATCCAATTCATCTCCCAAAAGCTTCCTACAATATGAAAGAATATTCAATCAATGTTGAGAATAGTCAATTATGAGTGTTTCTCAAAGCCAATCAGAATGAAACTAGTGAAAGTCGGTTCCGAAAACCTTCTGGAATCTTCTAGGTGCTCGATCCTCTTTGCCATGCTCATACTACCTTCCTTCAGATGCTGCATGGAAACACAAACAAATATGATTTCCGGTCATTCACTCACCAATATAAGCTATCATCATATTATGTGTTCTGATTGACCAAACAAGACCCTAGTGTTACTTTTTCTTCTCTTTCATTGCGTCAATTATTCTTAGATGAAAATAAAAAGCTAGAGTAAGATTTGTTAAACCCTTGCTGGATACCATATTCATGTGACAGTACAGAAGGATTGAGTGTCTAGACATAATTTGAGATATATGTAAAATTAGGAGTTCCAAGATTGTTTTTTAAAATGAAAGTTTCATTTGGACTAAAAATTTCATTAGGTAACTTGCAAATCAATGTAAGAGTTGAATGTAAATATGTGTCATATTGCTAAAAAGCTGAGACTTAAATTTTATTCCATGTACATTTCTTTTCAATAGTATCAATAACTTAATAGATAAAAAAAATACTTAGAAACTCTTTGGCAGAATACTTATAGGTTTTGAAAATTTTGAAAACTAAACTTAATTAGAAACGAGTAGAATGAGACAACCCTTTCTATTTCACCCTGCCTCTCTGTAAAGAGAGAAAATAATCCTTTCCACACTAATTCTTCCTTTTCTTTAATGTGACAGGTCAAATGCCGCTACCACGGTTAACGAAGACGAACTACGAGAACTGGAGCATTCAAATGAAAGCTCTTCTCGATTCTCAAGATGCATGGGAGGTGGTCGAAGAAGGATTTGAAGAACCAACAAATACCACAGGTTATACGGCGACTCAATTGAAGGCGTTGAAAGAGACGCGATCAAAGGATAAGGCGACACTATACATATTGTTCCGAACAGCTGATGAATCGAGCTTTGAGAAGATTGTCAGTGCAACTACTTCAAAAGAAGCGTGGGACATTTTAGAAAAAGTGTTCAAAGGAGCCGGCCGAGTCAAGCAAGTGCATCTCCAAACTCTTCGTGACAAGTTAGAGACCATGAAGATGAAGGAGTTGGAAAGTGTATCTAACTACATCATACATGTACAGATTGTGGTGAATCAGCTCAATTGAAACGGTGAAACGTTAACCGATACACGGGTTGTGGAGAAGATTTTGAGATCATTAACCGACAATTTTGAGAATGTTGTGTGCGCAATAGAGGAGTCAAAGGACCTAGCGACGCTCACGGTCGACGAGTTCACCGGTTCTCTCGAGGAACACAAGCAACGTAAGAAGAAGGAGGAGGAGGAAACACTCGAGCAAACACTTCAAACCAAGGTGTCAATCAAAGATGAAAAGGTACACTATTCTTAAAATTTTCGAGGTAGAAGGCGTGGCTGTGGAAGTAGTGGAAATGGTTGCAGTGGTCAAGGCAGCAGTCATGAAGGGTACTATAAAGAGAAGAGACAGTCGAGCCAACCAAATTGGCGTGGAAGAGGACGCGGTCGAGGAAGAGGCGGCCGATCAAATTATTCCAACATCAAGTGCTACAAATGTCACAAATATGGTCACTATGTGGAGGATTGCAACTCCAACAAATGTTACAATTGTGGTAAAGTAGGGCATTTTGCAAAAGATTGTCGAGCCGATAAAAAGGTGGAAGAAACAACCAACCTAGCCTTGAAAGACGAAACGAATGAAGGTTTTCTCTTGATGGCTCAAAATGGAGTCAACACCAACAATGACAATCTGTGGTACCTCGACTTGAGGGTAAACAACCATATGTGCGGTCACGAGTACCTATTCAAAGAGATGCAAACTATTGAAGATGGTCATGTGTCATTTGGAGATGCATCGAAGGTGGAGGTCAAAGGCCGAGGTGTTACTTACAAAAGGATGGCTTAATTGGGTTAATCCAAGATGTTTATTACGTACCAGACCTCAAGACCAACATTTTGAGTATGGGGCAACTCATAGAGAAAGGCTACTCGATATTTTTAAAGGACCAGCTACTACACTTGAAGGATAAGCAAGGGTGTTTGGTTGCTTAAATCGAGATGGGAAGAAATCGGATGTACAAACTGAATTTGAAAAACATACGAGAAAAATGTTTGTGAGTTGATGTAGAAGACAAGGCATCGCTGTGGCATCTCCGTTTTGGTCACCTACATCATGGTTGCCTAAAAGAGTTAGCAAAGAAGAATATGGTGCACGGGCTACCCAACATGAACTACGAGAGAAAATTTTGTGAAGAATGCGTGCTCAGCAAGCATGCGAGAACCTCGTATCAAAAGAAGGCAGAATATTGGGCTAAGCAACCTCTCGAGTTAATTCATACCGACATATGTGGACCAATTACCTCCAAATCTTTCAGCAGTAAAAGGCATTTCATTTCCTTTATCGATGATTTCTCAGAAAAAAACTTGGGTTTATTTACTGAAAGAAAAATTCGAAGCATTCGTGGTGTTCAAAAAGTTCAAAGTGATGGTGGAGAAGGCAACTGATAGATACATCAAAGTTGTACGATCCGATAGAGGTAGCGAGCATACTTCGACAGCTTTCATGGAGTATTTCTAACCGCATCGTACTCTCCTCAACAAAATGGTGTGACCGAGAGGAAGAATCAGACCATTCTTGACATGGTTCGGTCAGTGCTCAAGAGCAAAAAGATGCTAGAGGAATTTTGGGCAGAAGTCGTGCAATGCGCCATCTGTGTGCAAAATCGATGTCCGCATGTGAAGTTAGATGATCAAACATCAGAAGAGGCATGAAGCGGACAAAAGTCGACAGTTTCTCATCTCAAAGTGTTCGGTAGTATGGCTTATGCACACGTACTGGATCAACAAAGAATGAAGCTCGAAGACAAAAGTAAAAGATATATTTTTATTGGGTATGATGAGAAGACAAAAGGGTACAAGCTACTTGACCCGATAAGCAAGAAAATGACGGTGAGTCATAATGTGCAAGTAAATGAAGCAAGCGAGTGGGACTGGAACAATTCGATGGAGGTTGGAGAATCATCAATCGTTGCACCAAAAAGTATACCAACAACTTCTGAAACTACCTATGATGAAGATGAACCACGACAACCCAAAATGCTAAGTTTGCAAGATTTGTATGATTCGACAAATGAGGTACATCTTGTATGTCTTTTGGCAGATGCTGAAAATATCAGCTTTGAAGAGGCGGTGTGAGACAAGAAGTGGCAAACTGCCATGGACGAGAAAATTACAGCGGTTGACCGCAACAATACATGGGAGCTAACAGAATTGCAGAGGGAAGTCAGCCCATTGGTGTGAAGTGGGTATTCAAGAAAAAGATGAATGCTCAAGATGAGATAGAGCGGTACAAGGAGCGACTTGTAGCAAAGGGATATAAACAAAAGGCGGAAATCGACTACGACGAGGTGTTTGCTCCCATTGTAAGAATGGAAACAATCCGATTGCTCATCTCCCAAGCGGCTCAATTCAAATGGCCAATGTTTCAAATGGATGTCAAGTTGGCATTCTTGAATGGTGTGCTTGAAGAAGAAGTCTACATCGAATAACCACCCGGGTACACGAAAATCGGAGAAGAGAAGAAGGTGCTAAAATTGAAGAAGGCGCTTTACAGGTTAAAGCAAGCATCGCGGGCATGGAATACTTGTATCGATACATACTTCAAGGAGAACGTGTTCAAGCAATGTCTTTACAAGTATGCCCTTTACACAAAGAAGAGTGGAGGTAACATGATATTTCTTGCTCTTTATGTCGATGACCTCATTTTTATGGGTAACAATGATGAGATGATAGAAAAATTTAAGAGCATAATGACACAAGAATTTGAGATGACAGATTTGGGATTGATGAAGTTTTTCCTTGGTTTCAAGGTTAGACAAGGAAAGACGAGTATCTTTGTTTCACAAGAGACATGCAAAAGAGATTTTGAAGAAGTATAAGATGGCAAATTGCAACCCGGTATCAATACCGAACCAGGTGCAAAACTCTCGAAGTCCGATGGAGGAGAACGTGGCGATGCAAATAAATACCGGAGTTTGGTAGGAAGCCTTCGCTATCTCACATGCACAAGGCCAGATCTTTCATTAAGTGTCGGCATTATAAGTCGGTTCATGGAGGAGCCGGTTTATTCACATTGGAAGATGTTGAAGCGAGTCCTACGGTACATTCAAGATACTGTGTCACTTGGGTTGTTCTACTCGAAAGCAAAAAATTACAAGTTGGTTGGTTACTCTGATAGCAATTTGTGCGGGGACATAGACGATCAGAAAAGTACATCGGGGTATGTATTCTTTATAGGCAACACAACATTTTCTTGGCTTTTAAAGAAGCAACCGATTGTGATGCTCTCGACGTGTGAAGCTGAATATGTGGCAACATCTTGGTGTGTATGTCATGCGTTATGGCTTATAAATTTGTTAAGCAAGATGAAGTTAAAGCAATTAGGTACAACTATGATTCAAGTTGAGAACAAATCAGCGATTGAGTTGGCAAAAAACCCAGTGAACCATGAAAGAAGCAAACACATTGACGTTCGTTTTCACTTTATCCGAGATCATGTGAAGGAAGGAAGTGTAGAATTGGTGCATGTGGCAAGTCAGGATCAAGTTGCAAATATCTTCACAAAACCGCTATCAAAAGTACTTTTTGACAAATACAAGAAGATGATTGGCATGACGGATGGTAGAAGCACTTAAGTTTATGGAGGAATTTTGTTGAATAAACATTAAATGTTATTTTAGTGGTTTAAATTTAGAAGTGAAAAGATGAGAGGCCAAGAGTCAAGAGTCAAGAGTTTTGTAGATGAAAGATCAAGAGTCAAGAGTTTTGTAGATAAAAGGTCAAGAGTTGTTTTATGGCTATAATTAGGTTTTTATTATTTTCAGTTTTTTGAAAAACATGTTAATATCTATAAATAGGTTGTTCTTTTATTGTAAAAGTGTAAAAACAAAAAGAAACACAAGAGTTTTTAATTAGAGTATTTCTCTCTACCTTCTATCTCCCTAATAATTCACACTTATAACATAATTGACTTATCTTGATTGTGTTTTATGGTGGGACTCAAGCGCAGTCATTTTACTTTATAAGGAATATCAGTAACTTCCATTTACGGTACATTTCATAAGAGATACAACTAAAAACTGTAGGAGGCTAGCTAGTTACACAAACATCAAAAGCCGAACCATATGCGTATCCATCTAAGTTTAGCTTCTTCATGCAACGTAAATTAACTTCTTGAAGATGCATGCGTTTCTAGAAAGGACAAAATGGAGAATAGACATGATATTTGGATTGACAATGTTAGCATTGAACAATTCTTCCCTCGCCTATATTAAGTTTCCCTTAATAAGAATGCTTGTGTTGCTGATGGATAAGTAGACTAATAATAATTGGAATTGGTTGTGGAGGTGAAGCAGAGACTTTTTTTGTGGGAAGAGAAGATACTGGTAGATTTGATAAATATCTTGAGCATTATATCTTTTCTTTGTTTAATGTTCGCCAGATCAACGTATATGGAAGGAGGATTCATCTAGGATTTTTATATTTGTGTCAGCTTACTCTTTTCTAAAGTCTCAATTGTTGTCAGGAAATTAACAACATTTTCTTTTTGCTATTTTCAAAATTTTGTAGAAGTGTCTGTCAGAGAGTTTGCCTTATCTTCATGGATCATTCCAGATAAATTGTTAATTTAATTAACTTATATAAAAAAAAAGTATTGTCTCATGTGTATGGTATATCCTGTGTATTTTACTTTTTTTTTAAGAAGATAATCATCATTTTTCTAATTTAGAAAACAATTTATGCTTCCCTTGAAAATCTAATAGCTTTGTCTATTTTTTTTTTTTTCATTATTCCCAGCTTAGCTTTATCTTGAGAAAGAAAATGATATATTTTTTTTATTATCTTATTTGGCACATTATGACACGATATATTAAGATTACACGTAATAATATTAAATTCTAGAGTATTGTTTTGATTTTAATGTTAATTTAAACTAGATAAAGGTTGGATTATAGACATAATATAAAGACAAAATAGACAGTGTTTAAATTTTTTTTCTTATTCATGAATTCGTAACTTTTATATATATATATATATATATATATATTTGAATTGTGCTGGTAAAACTTTTACTTATGTGTAAGAATATTTCTTGTATTATATTTGTTAATAATATTTTTCTTATAAAAATTATATAATTTAAACAATATCATCCACATGTATTATAATATATTATATATATTATGAAAGAATTATTTTTATATAAAAATAAAAAGATTAAATCTAGATCATATAATTATATATGGATGATCAAAATTTAATATCATATAATTACTTAAAAAATTATGTGATGTTTTTTAAAAAAATCACATAATTTGATGTGATTAAATCTTTACCGTTTCTGTATAATTATAACATTTATATTTAATTTAATATAAATGGAGGACTAACCTGTGTATTTTCATGGATTCCTTTGTTGCCGACACCCAGGTCCTTGATCTTCCTTTGATAGCGTTCAACTGTTTTGTTTATACTGGAGCATCTCCAATAGACAAAGCATTAAAAGTTTCTTAGGCACCTCTGATTTGATACTATAGCATGAAAGAATATTTTAAGGATGAATAATCACTGAAGTGAACTACTGAAGAACATTTCACAAGAAAATAGTATCCATATGTGACATTTTTTTAGTACAAGGGAAAAAAAATTATGTGACATTCGCCATTTACGTATGTATAATGAAAATATTCAATATACAACTTTTTTTTTTTTAAATACCTCGCTTTCTTTTTATTTCCATTTTTAATGGTACAACTTATTACATCTATTTTTTTTATCTTTTTTTTTCTCTTCTTTCTATCCCAAAAGAGTTTTATTAATGTCATGCTTTTTCTTTTTTTTTTTTTGCCTTTAGATACAAATTAAGAGGGATACTTTTTGCCCTTGGTAACGAATCCATCCTTAATATTGATGAATTCCAAAACTGAGTTTAGCATCTACCAAAGTTATGTCATCTAAATATCCTATTAGAAACTCTTCTGATGAGTAAAAAAAAATAACAAGCCGAGAAAATAAATTTTTAGAAACAAAGTAATTTTAATTTAAATGCCATATTTAATAAATTACATAAACTGTCTGCATATGGGTAGCAAATTCAAGTCTTACTTAAAGTGACGTAATTTCAATTTATTTTATGCCTTGAAAACACTATCAAGTATCATTTTTTTACTTTTATTTGTTAGACTTAATTTCACTTTTACTTTCTTATTATTCTAATTTTACGAATTTAATTTATTATCAACTATGTAGATTAATTGATATAGAATTGTTTGAGTCTTAATTATACAATTAAATATTCAAAGAAAGAGTTTGTGATCTATAAGATTTGAGTAAGATTGTCTCCCTTAAAAGATATGTGTGTGGTCTATACAAAAAAAAGTTATAAATTTAATTTCTCACAAATTAAATTATGCATTTTGATTCATTTATTAAGTTAACATTTAATATTTAATAAAAATATTAACATGAGAATGTAATGAGTGTCACATTAATATAAATATGTTAACATGTCATTACAACGAAGTGTTAAGTGTTGAATTAAAAAATATTAGAATTATATAATTAAAATAGTAAAAGATCAAGTTAAGAAAAAATAGGATCAAATTCACAAAATGATAACATTAGATAGACGAGAAGATACAATTAAACCTTTTTGTTATTACTATTTTAGATTTCAAAGTTTCTTTCAATTTAACTATGCATATAATTTGTGTTTTTTTTTAAAGAAAAAAAACTACACACCTCTCTTTTAGTATACACTCTCTCATCAGTTATTGCTAAATTAAAAAGAATGTCATTCGTTTGGAGCTTATACTTGCATATATAATTTCAATGATTTTTCCTTGTAACTAAATTTCTTTGTTTTAATATTTATATAAACACTTTTTAAACTATTTTATTCCTTATAACATGACATTTTTATATATAGAACTTCTATCATTCTTATAAAGTTCTTTTACATAAAAGATGTAATTCTTTTCTGATTAGTCAAAATTTACTGATTAAAATGATTGTAACTAAATACATAAACGCATTAAAAAAATAGTGAACTGTTTTAAAATCATGCATGGTAAAAAAAGAAATTCTAACATGTAACAATAATGACAATATATAAACTTCTTCAGTTATTTAAAAAAATTACATTTATATCTTCAATATTATGAGGGAAGAGCTAGTTAGCTGTAAACTTGAAAGATTGGGATTTAAACGAACGTAAATGTTGAAGACTTCACACAGATAAAATAGGAATTGATATAGCACAAACACAGGACAATGCCTTGGGTTTCTGTAACTACAGTTCACACCTCAAACAAGCATTCGACAGACATAAAAGGTAAAAGGTAAACAAGTATATTGGCAGAAAGGTTTTCAATGCATAGCCCTAAGATTTGGCCATATTATAACTGGGGTATCAAAAGAAAGACTACGCAATTAAACCACAAATTTATTTAACACATGCCACTACCAAGGATAACTTTTACCAATAGGTGATACTAGTGCCGGAGGAAAAAGAGAAACAATTCTTTTTAAAACAAAGAGAAACATATTTGAATATAATAGTAAATTTCTGGTAAATCAAGGTCCAGCTCTTATTTTGATGTTTATCTTAATTTAGGATTCCAAGATGGTTACACATACTCAAACCTGTCCTACGATTAAACAACTAATTTTTCAGAGAGAAATACTATATTTCATTTTAAATTATTTATCATTTAAGATGTAACATAAGTATCTTAAAAAATTATTAATCCCATAAATTAATATAGCAAAATAATTTTTTACTGAAATATCATTATAAAATGACTTAAAGTGTAATTAAAAAATAAGTAATTTAGTGAGATATTTTTTTAATAGGCTATTTTTGAAAATAATGCCTTTATTATTAAAGAAACAAGTAAAATTCTAATTCTCATCTATATGAGCATCTATGATACTGAATTTAAGTTCGTCTTCTTTTTCTTTTTCTGTGATCTCCATGACGAATCGTCAAGTGGCATAATTGTAACGCACCCCCGGTTTATTCTCAAGGTGTGCATGGCATTGTATTGTAACGAAGCTGGATTCGTTATGAGCTCCATAGTAAACAAGTTAATATACAATATGTAAACGTGAAGTATCTAAAGTAAACCAATATGGTACGTTGTAAAGAAAATTAAGAGTGTGTTTGATGTACATTGAAACCCGAGTAAAATAATACAGTTCAGTGATAATAAACTTTGTTATTCTGTTTATTGTTTAGTAATCTATGGCACAATACCAACAATTTTAAAGATGAAATATGGGATTATGCTAGCATATAAGTCTGATTGGGTTTGTTTATTGTTTTTTATTACGGTTAATGAAATTTAGCCAACTAAATAGATTTTCTTTTTCTTGAACTCCGTATATTCTCTCACCAATAACTAGAAACTAATTCCTTAAAATATTGACAACCATTTAAAAAGCTAAAATCTCTTAAAAAAATTAATGTTCTTCCATACACATAACACATTTAAAAAATATTTTTTATCAATCATATGATATCACAGTATGTGTGGTAATAAATATTTACTATAACACAAATTTTAACAACTATATAACAGGATATACTTGTGTACTAGTATTTTTTTATCAAATATTAATTAAATATTTTTATACTAAGTAGTCCTTCATATTTTAATTAACCAATTACATTAAAAATAATAGGAGGAGCGAGTAATCATGTATGAACGCTACTCATTCACTCAATACTTCCTTAATATTTACCATTTCTCTTCATTCTTTTCTTCGTATTACATTATCATTATGTATTATTCTCATACTTCTCTCTCTTTTACCTCAATCTTTGTATGCCAAATAAATATGTGGTGAGCACAACTTGCCTTGAATTATTTGTATCCTTGAGAGGAAAATGTACCAAAATAACCCTTTTGAAAAAAAAAAAAAACTGACACGTGTGGCCAAATATATCTATACCCTTAATCCAGGTCAATACCAAACTATTCCTTTCATTTTACCTTCCTTAATTCACCTTTAGGCCTTTGAAAATTCGTTGAAGTTGTCTTCTTCCATCATTAACCCTTTTGAAAGTGTGATGCTAGTTATAAATCCCTTCCCTTTTAGTCAGTTTATGCAGACCTTGTGCCGTATACAGCCATCGATTATCTTATCTAACATCTAGCTTATTTCTTTTCAAATTCAAAATTGACATTCGATGCGTATAGGAAAACGAATTTCTCTCCTAAATCCTAATTACATTATATTTCCTTAACCCACAGCAAGAATTAAATTAAATAGGTTAACTATTTAATGGATCCATTAAAATTCACATAGTATTTATCAATAACAATCTTAAATAAGGAGATCAAATAACACGCCACTGACAAGGGCTGAGGTCCATGGTACGAGCCTAGCAAACTATGGCCCTGGTCAGTCGTACCCATCGTATTCGGTACTAGCTACTCATGGCATCAGCGTCAGGGAAATTTTTCAACTTTATTGCTTGTATGATTAATCTCAGTACTATTCGACCAGTAAAGGATTCTTCAAACATTGAAATTGAAATAATACACACACTAATCAAGTATTTAAATAAGTAACCAAATTGAAAGACGAGTTTGTGAGTAACATACCTTGAACTGGAGAACTCATAAAGCCTCCCTCTGGTGGAGAAGATGATGAGTGCGACTTCAGCATCACACAGCACTGAAAGCTCGAAAGCCTTCTTAAGCAACCCGTTCCTTCTCTTGGAGAAGGTTACTTGCCTACTCGTTTCATTTTCGATGCGCTTCATCTGAGTTTTCCCCCTCACCATTTTGTTGTCTTGGCAGAGAACGATGATATATATATGTGTGTGTAGGATTCTTCTTGTTGAAGATCTGAGCTGAAACAAACGGAAAACGAGATCTAGTTAACCAAGGATTAGAACACAAAATAGCAAAGCCTATATTTGGTGTTTCCAAAAATAGAAATCAAACCTGACAAAAAATTTAATCTGGAAGCAAACAATGGAATCTTTTGTGGCCTCAGTGAGTAGACTCAACTCTCAAGGAAGCGTTTGCAGGCTCAATCACAGAAACCCTAACACAATTTCCCCGAGAAAAAGGAAAACAGAAGAGAGAGAAAGAGGGGCATGAGTGACTGATTGATGGATTGCTGGTTCCACCTATATGACCTACCTTCCTCTTAGGTCTTTTGCCTGTATTATTATAATATTATAAATAAATTACATAAATATTCTACAGTATTTATCAACATTAAAAAATATTAAGATAATATATAAAAAAATATTAGTATATATTTTTAAAAATTAAAATTAATTCACATAAAAATAAAAATAAATATATAATCTGAAAGAATGTTTTTATAATTTATTCTGTTACGCAGACTTACTTGTAATAATGGAGTGTATGTCCAACCAAAATATTCTTGCAAACTACAGATAATAAAGGTCGTGAAACTTAAAATAGTGGAGGGCCGAGAAAAGAAGCGAATCTCATATTTTTCTTTTTTTAGTAACCCCGAGAAAAAAAGAAATTAGACCTTTCCAAATTTGAGAAAACTGGGAATAAATGCTCCCAGTGCACGTGAATCCACGCTACTAGGCCATTTCTCAAAATAAGGTTTGTTTACTCGTTGGAGGCACAAGACCTCAGTGCTATCGTGTATTGTGATGACACGTAGATGTAGACATCGACAACCCATGCTTCCGGTGACATTTAATCGGACATGGCCAAGTTGAGCCTAAACAGCAAACAAACCTGTCGGTTGCTACTTGCCAGTTGTTTTCGGACAAATAGTACAATGGGAAAAGAAAAGTACTGCTGCCTCCCTTCGCATAATCTTTGAAAGTTATAACACACCCTTTAGTAACATTTACTTGATATTAATTAATTAATTTTTTTACTAATAATAAATATATTTTATAGTTAATATTTTTTCTGGTACAAGTATTGATTATTTATCTTAATTATATTTAGAGATACTATTAAAAAATAACTGAAAAAAATTAAAAAATATAATTATTTTAAAACGGAAGTAGCATTAATTATATACTTTCTCCCTGCTTTATACCGCAAGAAACAAGTAATTAATTGATAATGATAAAAAAATAGTTCAGATTAGTAAAGTTTAATTAATAATTTCATGCATTTAAATTTTATTTTAAAATATTTTTTAATAAATAATTTAAATATTAGTTATATTTAATCATATTATACATAATTTAAGAGACAATTTTTATATTACTCTTTTTTATCATTTTATATGATGTTTAAGATTTTAACACAGGTACTGAAAATTATAATTAATATATAATATAACTTTTTAATATATTATTTTTTAATTAATTAATTTTTTTATTTATTATCTAATATTAATTATTCTCACTAAAAGTATTTTATAAAAAAATATTTAACATTTCATTAATTATATAAAATGACATATAATTTTATATACATTTTTTTAAAATATCATATAAATTGATAAAAAAAATAATACATAAGATTTATCTTGCTAATAGGTCAATAATGAATGAATTCATTCACTTCTATAGAAAATGAATATCTTATTAATTGATTTAACAATAAATTAAGATAAAAATAAAAATTAATATATCTAAAATTATGCTTATGTTTCTAATAATTAGAATCCAGAAAAATGTATCTATTTTTTTCTTATATAAAAAATTGAATAAAATTTACTTTTTAAGATTTTTTTTATTTTTTTATTAATTTATATTCTTATAATCATCAAGTTACTAATGTGATTTATTTGATAAAAATTGATTGCATGGATTAAGGAGAGAAGGAAAAATAAAATAATCCTACCTTTTTTGGTGGTAACAAAAAATGAAAAAATAATATTAAATAAAAATATATTATTATTATATTTTTAATA
>JAMLFT010007082.1:0-15252 GCA_026544285.1 Pachyrhizus erosus
GTTATTTTTTATATTTATTAATTATACATAAATGATAATTAAAATTATATTTATTATTTTTAATTATTATTATTATTTTAATACATTTAAAATTATAAAATTGATCCTTAAATTTTGTAAGATTTTTTTTTTCAGTCATGTATGTTACATTTAAGTAATAAAGGATGTAAATAAAAAATTACCAATTGGTTAAACTAAGAACAGAATTTACAAAACCAGCGGCTCCATGTCGTGGTGCGTAACGGCCACGTTATTAGACCACGAATCTTCAAGAAAAGTAGTAAAAAAGTTGAGAAAGATCAATGGAAGAGAAAGAGGGTAGATATACACTAACTAAGCTTTTTGGCTCACCAGTAAATTTCTAAATTAGTTTTTAAAGTTGCATTGGCTAGAATTTTTAATCCTTAAAATTTTAGAAGCATTCTGTTAATTTTGTAAATATTTATTCTAATAATTTTTATATAAAATAATAGTAAAAAAATATTTATCATAATTTCTAATTAATTCATAATATAAAAATTTTATACTAATAATACATGAATATTATATCACTTAAATTAAGACTTAAAAAACTTTCTAGTTTCTATTAAATATGATATTTTTTATTTTTTAGAATTTTTTTAATTTTATAAAAAATAATTTTTTTATTTTTATTTTTATTTTTAAGTAATATTATTAATTGACAGTATAATAAAATATTTAATTAATTTATTATATCATTAAAAATTTTAATATAATAATTATAAATATTTTTTATTAATTATATTTTTTAATATTTTATCAATTAATTTAATATTATCAATTATTTTAAATATATAAAAACTTAACACAATTTATCAAATTATATGTGATTATCTGATTAATTTTTTTATGAATTGATAAATTAATAAATTATTAAATCTGTTACGTTATTGTTTAATATTATTATTTTAAAATATGATAATACTTTATTAAAAATACTAAAATAAAAAAAAAATTATTTTACGATAATCATAATATTATTTAAGCCTTAGATTAATCTTTAAAATTTTATAACTAAGATTCTAAGATGGAAAATTTAAAAATTCTCTGTTAACTTTTAATTTTATAAAATAATTTATTATAGCTATATAAGACAATTTGTGATTTAATCATAATGCAAAAAGTTTATATACGTATATTATTTTTTCTAATTTAGCATGCATGTCTAACAAAAACGAAAAAAAAGTTGTGATTAAATAACACCTTATTAGAAAAAATAAAGAAAAGAATAAAATATAAATATAATAAATTATATGATTAATAAATAAAATAAAATATAACCTGTTAGAATTAATTTAGTGATAAAAGGTTTAAATAGGATGCAGAAGAAGAATAACCACCACGTATGAAGAATCCATTGTCCTAGTTGAAACGACAGTTTAAGTGGACGTGGACCAGCCCACTTGTCAGAAAACCTGTGGATTATTTTTTCCAAAGCAAAAACAAGCCAAACAAAACCATGGGCAGTTTTCTGTCAGCACACATCACTAACATAACCAAACCAGCTGCTTCACCCTTTGTATTATTATACTATATATCTATCCTTGCCTTTCTTCTTAGTTCCCACCAATCTATAACATGTTTCTACATCATCATCCTTCATGTAATGCCATCCATCTCTGTCCTTTGGCTTTTTCCTCTCCATCATTGACTTCTGCCAATTCTTTCAAAAAGCTGAGGAATAATTACATGCATGAGGTCTTTGTTGAAGAAGATACCATTGCCATTTGCCACACGAGTTGGTGAGTTGAGTGTTTGTTATGATGTTATTAGACGACCATCTCACTGTTTCTTCCCTTAGTCAATTGCTTTTCACACCTTTTGCATTTTGAACCGTTTTAATTCCGATCTCATTATTATAAATTCATTTCTTAGCGGTGGAATTGGTAATTTTGTTAGATATATTGGTGAAAAGTAGTCTTGAGGAGTTGATGGAACCCAATGCACTAGGTGGTGGAATATTTCCTAACATAAATGGTAGTTTGCTAGGAGTAGAAAACCCTTTACATCAACAACAACCAAACCAGCAAAACCACCCTCAGCCATTGCACCATCCCCAAATGGTTTCCTATGCCTCCCATCATGACACTGACACGCATCAACAACAAGCACCTCAGCAATCAATCAAACATTACAACTTTTCAGCCACCAAAACCAACAAGTCACAAATCACACTCAGTGATGAAGATGAGCCAGGGTTCACAGCAGAAGACAGTAACTTTGGGGACCCCAAGAGGAAGGTGTCACCATGGCATAGAATGAAGTGGACTGACACCATGGTTAGGCTCTTAATAATGGCGGTTTATTACATTGGAGACGAGGCGGGTTCAGAATGCACTGATCCCGCTAAGAAGAAAGCCGCGGGATTGCTTCAAAAGAAAGGGAAATGGAAGTCAGTGTCAAGGGGCATGATGGAAAAGGGGTACTATGTGTCTCCTCAGCAATGTGAAGACAAGTTCAATGACTTGAACAAGAGGTACAAGAGGGTCAACGACATTCTAGGCAAGGGTACAGCATGTCGGGTGGTGGAGAACCAAACCTTGTTGGACACTATGGATCTATCACCAAAGATGAAGGAAGAAGTTCGAAAGCTGCTCAACTCCAAGCACTTGTTCTTCAGGGAAATGTGTGCTTACCATAACAGCTGTGGCCACAACAACTGTGGCAATACTTCCAACGTGCAACAATCAACTGAGGCTCAACCACAGCATCAACATCAACAGCAGCAGTGTTTGCATGCATCAGAAAATGGGGTGAGGAGTTTGAGAATGTTGAAAGAGGATGAGGACGAGGATATTGAGGATGATGATTCGGAGGAGTTGTCTGATGAGGAGGAAGAGGAATCAGGAGAAGGAGGATCAAGGGGTATGGAGGAGGATGGGAATGATGTGATAAGAAAGACAGCAAGGAAGGGAGGGTTTGGTGTTTCATCATCACAGGTGATGCAGCAGCTGAGTGGGGAAGTGAGTGGTGTGTTGCAAGATAGAGGGAAGAGTGCTTGGGAGAAAAAGCAGTGGATGAAGAAGAGGGTGGTGCAGTTGGAGGAGCAGCAGGTGAGTTATCAAATGCAAGCGTTTGAGCTGGAAAAGCAGCGATTGAAATGGGCCAGGTTTAGCAGCAAGAAGGAGAGGGAAATGGAGAAAGATAAGCTTCTAAATGAAAGGAGGAGGTTAGAAATAGAGAGGATGGTCTTGCTACTTCGCCAGAAAGAGCTTGAATTGGTTAATATTCAGCAGCAACATCAACATCAACATCAACATCAACAGCAACAGCAACATTCTTCTACCTAGGCTACAAGAAATTACTGTGTAAATTTTATGTATGGTAGTTGAAATTATAAGATGAAAATGATATCATTTACTGAGTCATTTTAATAATTTCCAACATGTTGTAAGCTTGTGTGTAGACAGTTTTTTTCTTTGTTGTTTTAAATATATAAAAGCAGGTTTTACAAAATGTGTCTCTACATACTTGGATTGGAGTTCAATATCTGAAGAAAAATAAATAAAACCAAACACACGCCCGGTGGGACTCGAACCCACAATCGCCTGATTAGAAGTCAGGCGCCTTATCCATTAGGCCACAGGCGCTTTATGATAATAAAGTGTAAATAACATATTTAAACCATTATACACAATTCACAGTCAGACCAAACACTGTTCCTGATGCTTAAGATCAATGTTTTTAAACTGAGCTCATAGTTGAACCTTTACCTCCTGTTTGATAAAACAGAAAAGAAGAGAAGAGAAAAGGATGACAGTGAGTTGTTTGATTGAGTGAAAGAGGATAAAAATATAAAAGAAATTGTGGGTCCACAGAAAAAACTTCTTTGTTAATATGAAGAGAATGAAGTGAAAATCGTACGATTCTGTCTATACTTGCACTGTTTCACGTTAGTCGGAAATTTTTTTATTGTGCTTGTATTAGAAAAACGTAACCGGTTATGAAAATTCATAATCGTTAACGCCCTTTCCTTCTTATTTATTATTGCAATGTAATAATAATATAATAAATAAATAATATAATAATAATAATTAATAATGAATATAAAAATAAAAATATAAATATAATAAATATGTTTTTTAATATTATTATTTTTTTCTTTTTTTATTTCTTACTTATTCAATAATTTTAATTCAAATATTTCTTCCCTATTCTACTATATTTCTCTTTAATCAAACAATATCCATAATTATTATATTTCATTTTTAATTCTCTTATTTTCTTTTGTCACTTATTCTTTTTTCTTTCTTTCATTTTCTTATCATATTAATAAGTTAAGAATAACAATGGATAAGATATTATAATACTTTATACATATATTTAAAAAAAAAATATTTCACCTATTTTTATACCCACTCGAATATTCATTTTAATTATCATTTTTATATCCACTAGGTATCTATATATTCATATTTACACATGTTACCTAAGTTTTATTTATATGTAAAATTAATAAATCAATGAAAAACTATTAATTAAAAAATCTTTTCACCTAAATTAAAAATTCACTTTTAAATCATTCAAACATAAGTTTATATGATTATTCTATATAAATAATAATAAATTATTTTAATAAACAGTATAATATAATTTAGAAATTTAATTTATATTACAATAAATTCATAACATAATAATAATTAAGTCAATTTCATATGTATTTTTTAAATTACAAAATGTCAATACTTACAAATAAAAATCTTTTGTTGTTCTATGTTAATTGTTAAATACGTTCTAGCACCTTTATATCATAATTCATTATAATTTATTTTCTCTTATTTACTTTTATAGTAGATACATTTCTCTTTATATTTTTTATTAATTCAATTCATTTTTTCAGATAAGTAATACTTCATAATTATGTATAAGAATGTAAAAAAATCATAATCTTTTTTTGTAATTAAGTATTAAGACTTCAATAATGTGTTTTATTAATTAAAATAACAATTAATTATATATAATATTAACATATCATAATTAAATACTTATATATATTAATAAGTATGGATATGGAACAGACATGAGTATTGTAATATCTATATTTGAATCTATCTTCATTAATTTTTATTATTTGTCTCATCTTCATTTATGTAAATATTTATCTTGTCTATTGCAGATTTTTTTTGTAAATACCGTAGTTCAAGGTAAAAATTTTATCCCTATACCAAACATAGGGTTAAACATACACGTAATCCCCCTCCCCCTCTCTAAAAAAATGTAACCAAAAAGACTTTAATGATGTGAATTCATATTTGAATCTCCAGTTTCCCTCGTGACAAGTATTTTGTACATGTTTGAATATTGTATGATATATTAAAAATTAAATTAATAAGTTGAAAACCAACATAAAATTATAAGTAAGCGAGGTAGATGATTTTTTAATTTGATACAAAAAAAATTACTATATCTTACAATTTTTAAAAAAACCAATAAAAGGTTAAATGATAATCATAATCATATCCAGCAAATGTCACGTGAGGAAAGAAATGGAAACTATTATGTTACTTCCTTGAAAGTCCTACAATCGACAATGAAAAAAACAACCAATTTTACAACATGTATGAAAGCTAAAAAAGGTGAACGAATCATCCCAGGTGCTTAAATCTCGGTAACTTGGTCTTAAACCTTCATTCGGCTCAAGATAGATTTGATTGATGTTGAGTTTTCTTTATTTCTCTTTTCTAAAAAGTGATTCACTGTCAATTTTAGCAAACAATAGACTGGGTCAACTACTTACTAACATTTTCAGTTTTCCACCCTCTATGGCTCAACCAGTTTTATGATCTGCACTGCATGATCAAACACCAAGCTTTTATTTATTTTTGGCTCTGGATCACAAGCATTGAAAAACCTTGACATGATAGGAGGCCTTTTTAAGTCCAAAAGCCGTTTGTCTTTGATATAAACAGGGCAACTTCGGTGAGTGTAACAGATAAATATAAAATGATAAAATATGGTCAATCAAAAAGTTGTTTGATCCGTAAATGTCGGAGACCGTAACATAATTAGATGTATACTGCTGATACAGTATAATGTAGTAAAATTAACTGGCTATCGCCTTCAAAGAGCACAGCCAATTAGTCCCATTAGCTTGACATTATAGTAGTATATCGAATATACTTCTTTTTCGAGTTGTCCATGTGTAAGACTAACCAAAAAAATTGGCATCAGGGTATATTCCCTCTGTTTTTTAAGTTTGACAGCCGGTAATAATAATTAGCCTAACATTCATTTTCAATCACAAAATATAACTAGTCACCAAACCCGGTGGAGATAACCTCAAAACGTGGAAGCAGAATGATCTGCTACTGCCAAAAACTTGTAGACTAAAAAACAAAAGCGTAAACTGTAGTTGGATCCATGCCCTTAATCTTCAAGCTCGATAATCTTAACCACGGATGCATCACCAACCTTCTGGCAAACAACTACTCGATCGTGTGACTTTATAACTCCTGATACTTTTCCATGATCAAGAGCAACCTTCAGAATAGACTCGTTTGTGGCACTTGTTGACTCGGCCTGCAGGCAGAGTATGAGATCAATGTCTGGTAAGTCTCCCAATCATTAAGTGATGAGATCGTTGAAAAGCAACATGATAACAGATAAATAGTACCCAAACCACCCTATATTCTAGCTTCTTTATAGCTTGATCTTAAATTCAACACTCAGCTCCATCCCCCAAAAGCACAATCCCCTAATAACAATAATACAGATAAAATCGTGAAACAATAACTTACAGGATGTCGGGGATCAGCAAGCATGGGAAAGAGGCCTCTTACGATAAGTGACTGCCTAGCCTGTGACAAAAAATTGAATTATAAGTTGGGAAACAAGATGATCCAACATAACACAATATAAAGCCTGGTAAATTCAAGTTTCTAATCATTAGATGGAACAAATGTGTCCAAATCCAGGTTATTACAGCATCATCTTTCAAAGCTCAATACGATTCATGGCTGTATTTCCTTCGGATACTATTAATTACAGCTGAGAAAACTAAAGCAAAATTAGATAGTATTTGATATGTAAAAAAAATTTAGTAGATAAAAACTTATAGTCGAGAATACTTGACAGTAAAACAAGATTGAAAAATATAATTGATACAAATATATATAGTAGAGAGTAGTATATTAATTACATTAATTGTAAATAGGCTTTCCCACAAATGAGTTGGCAGTTGGTCCTGGAAACGGACAAGAATAAAATGTTCTTAGCAATGCAAAGCATAAATTACAGTTTTTAATTAGAACTATTCATGTATGTATATCGTTTTTTTTTTTTTTGGGGGGGGGCGGCACAAAATGATTTGAATCAGTGTTAGTTGTACAATAAATAATTTTATACAGTTTTTGCACGAATAAATTCAGAACAGTAAAACAAAAATAGTTTTGCCATCTGGTTGGTTATTTTTTGTTTGATTGAAAAATATATTATACATAATTTTAATACATCTCAATAGAGTAAAAAATAATATTCGGTTAATGTGTAATGGTATGAACATGATACAAACAGTCTATCTCAACAATGGAATTTGTTAGAAGTTCATTTATGATTTAACAGAAACTTGGAAAGTTATTCATTAACCACCCTAAAAAGTGTTATTCATTGATCATTGGTGTGATAGTATTTTTTACTTGAAACAATATGTCATACCTCAATTGTCAAATCAAATCAAATCCTTAAAATCAGGAAATTTAGTTTTTATCAGAGTTGAATCTAAAATCCTATCAATAACAGAATCCAAACTGTTAGTGGGACAAGTAGGTGTCAGTCACATCCATGGACACCTAACAGAAAATAAGATGCAAATGAGACAAGATCTAACCTCAAAAGCTCCACTAAAGCTCCATTTCAGCTGATTTGTCTTGAGTCGAGGGATCACAACAGAGAGGACTGGCATGGTTGGCCTATATTTTGCTATCAATCTGAAAAGTGCATGATACGATTTTAGAAAAGTCTTAATTGATCCATAACAATTAATTTTTCAGGATTCGGTGCAATTTAGAAGCTAGCTAGTTTATCGCTCCAAGATACTAAATATGGACATATTTGTTAGTACTATGGGAAAGGGGAATTAGTTAAGAAAGCTAGGATACTGATTAGATAGTTAGAGGTTAATGAGTTAAATAAATAGGATGTAAGGAGAAAGGATTCGTTCTAGTTTGTATCATTTGTAAATTAAGATTTATTTCCTTGTGAAGGAGAAACCTGTGGAGGAGAGATTTCTCTCCTTTCATTGTTCTTTTTATCCTATTCAATAAAATCATTCTTTTCGTTCTTATTTTAATTCATGGATCCTAATAATGTTTATATCAAATCATTCATTAAAACAGTACCTTGCAGCCCTTCCAGATGAAGTGAAGCAAATAATAACAGAAGCCTTCACTTTAATAGCTGCTCGTACCTAAACAAGTAGGATTTGCATATAAGAAGCTTCCTTTCAAAGATGAAATAAACCAACCGCTAAGACAAGAAAGCAAAATCAATAGACAAAAAAGTACTTTTTTTTAAGAGACAGGCAAGCACTAGAAACTAAAAACTGGCTCACAGCAAAGTTACCCCTAATATGGGATCACGGTCAGATGCATGCAGCCTTACCCCGTGAGTAGATGCTGATATCGCAAACAAAACCCATGATCACCATGTCACAGTACAGTAACATTATTGTTGCCCCATGTCTCGCTATTTCATGCACAAGGAACCACTGTAAAATAAGGGGAAAGGTTGAAATGTAATTACCGCAGAGGACGCAATAGATTCCAAGTGGGTCATGGGCTCTCCAACATATTTGACGGTTTTCTTAAAATAAATGTCTTGATTAAAAACTTTCTCAGCCTGAAATAGAAGGTGGAGATCTCAGCCAGCATTTCAAGTGACATTTCTAATAGGAGATTATTTCATGAGTCAAAGGAACTCTCCCAACAAAGAAATCACAATCATATTACTAATGCCACACCATTATCCAAAGGAGCAAAGGTATTCTTTCAAACCACCGTAAGATAGAAAGAGAAAAAATGCTAGAAAGAAATAAATATTCAGAAAAAGAAAATAGGTGAGAACAGCATAGTTTCCAGCATTTCTGAGAAGATTTTGTCTAAATGAAGTCAATAGTATGTTCTTCTGGTTAGATGAAACCTTGGAAATAAAATAGTACACAAATTAGAAAGAAATGCCAGAAAGAAATCGATATTCAGATAAAGAGAAGAGGTGAGAATAACGTAGTTTCCAGCATTTTGTACTCTAGTAAAAAAATAAATCGTACATTTCACATTAGAACTGGAAGTGAACAGATTTTAATACCACAAGCAACCAATGTGCTTATCAAGAAACTTTCACATGGATTTTAACTAGAGACTAGAGCAACTTTTATACAGCCAGAAAGATCAAATACAAAATCAACATACTAGAACAAATTTTCAGTACCAAATGAAATTGAAGAGCAATGAAGTGCACTTACTTCCGCACAAATTTTGCCAATGGTAGAAATAGTCTCAACAGGGTATAACCCACGTAAAGTCTCTGCACCTAGAAGTATTGCATCACTTCCTGTATATTTATGAATAACAGTTTAACAAATAACCATTAAATGTTTCTACAAAACCAAAAAATGCAGAACAAACACTAAAAGAAAAACAAAATCATTGTGAAGGATCAAAATCAAAAGAAAAAAAAAATCAGGTTACAAGTTACCATGCAAACCAATGTTGATGACACAATTGACAACTTCAAGGATCAAGCACATAGATGGAAGACAAATGGCTTAAGTGAAATGTAGGAAAAAAAAGGTCCTGTATACTCATTTATAGACCCAATTTATGATGGTGACACTCGCGTAACACACCTCATTTTTCTCACATACACAAATGATTTCACTTTCTTACTTTCACCACTCTCTAACTTTCTCACTTTCACATACACATTCTCCTCTCCTTGTAGCCCCATCACACTTTTCTTTGTGTTCAACATAACAGACATGGCACTTCCAATTTCTCAACTAACTTACATTCACTTCTCACAAAAGCACAACACTGTACGAGGGCAAGGCTCGTATTTCCAAGTCCTGTAGTTGGTTGAATTTCACTAATTGCATCATATGACTAGTGACTTACCATCTAATACAGCATTGGCAACATCAGTGGCTTCTGCACGAGTTGGTCTTAAGTTATCAGTCATGCTATCCACAACACGTGTAAGCACAGCAGGTTTCCCAGCCATATTACACTTGTAAAGTGCAGATTTTTGAAAGAAAAATACCTACAAAAGTGAATGATAGTTGATTAACATCTCTGCATCAGTCAATGTTAGAATTGTCAGGCATTCACTTCAGGGAGACAGTTATAATCATATAATTGGCATTAGGGACATTGAAATTAAATATCAGTTAATTACACTGACACAATACAAAACAATCAAACATCCCATTCCACTCTAAAAATTATGTAGCATAACTCTGCAAAAGCCAACTCACTCAATGACTATGGGTGCATTAACTACACTTGTAAACAAATGCAGACTCACAGTATCTGTCATATATATGATTATGGTTCAAACACAGACATTTGCAACATTTATAAAACATAGGAAATTCTGTTGTTTCAAAAATAATCTAGTTATTATTAAAAAGGTACTCAGGAAAATTTAAACATTTGAAATTTGACAATCAAATATCTTATAAAAGACTCCAAGTGCTTAGGACATCCATCTACTAGCTAAAACTTTGTTTGACCGACCAAGTACCAACCCTATCCCAAAAGAAATGTGGGCTAAATGATCAAGGCAAGAAAAACTGACTTGAGCATTTAAATCAAAATCACTTCAAAAGAGACCAAGAACAATACGTAGAGATTGGAAGCATTTAGTCCAATACCAGCTCTTCCTTAAACATGCTGAAGCATCTACTTATTTCAATTCATTATGAATACAAATCTATAATATTGGAAGTATTAAATATATTATCAACATGTTCAAAGCCACATCAACGCATACACAAGGAGAGCACTTCAATCTACAAATAAGATTAATTGCAACAAAGAATTTAACCTTCTCTGGGGGAAGATCAATGCCCAAATTCCCACGGGAAAGGATAATACCATCTGCTTCTTGTAGAATCTCATCAAAATGGGTCAATCCCTAGAAAACAATACAGGTGTGCATATGCAATTGAATCAGAATAGCTTATAGGAATCTAATTTACAGATAAACTAACAGTAAAATATGAAAAAATGCAGTTCACCTCAACATTTTCAATCTTTGCAAATATTTGAGTCTGGCTTAGATCGCCTAACTTAGAAAGGAATTCACGGGCCTGCATTTCAAACACATAAAAGTCAGTTAATAGAAAACCTGAAACAGCTATAGAAAAATAAATTAAATGACCAATTATGAACTCCAAAAGGCTAAACAAATTACCTGGCGAACATCTTCAGCATGCCTAGTATATGACAATGATAGAAAATCAATTTTGTTTTTTACTCCCCAGGTGCTTATAACCTGAAAGGAAAAAATAATATCCCAAACTTTAAAGAAACATCAAACGGATATTTAGGCACATCCAAATTATACATATTTGATGATAGGTAACTCATTAAACACGCAAGTAAAAAGTAGAAATTACCTCCTTGTCTTTATCAATAAGGGTAGGCAAGTCAATATGAACTTGAGAGGCATGCAAAGTGAACAATGACCCAGCCAATGTCGCTGAATTTTTTATGGTACAAACAACATTCTGTCCTGTAACTTCAGATACCTGCATAGTTTCAGGTATAACTCAACATGCATGTGGGACTTCAACTATTCCTACTTATGTCAGCCTATGCCATCACTATAGATTTTGAAAATATGAACAAAATTTTAACATTAATTACACGAAATCACAATATAGACTCAAACAAATGATCGATACAGATTCAAAAAAAAAAAACTGAAGGACATGGCAATAACAAGGAGCTCATCAGAATAAATTTTGCCTTCTGTTCCCAACTCATATTACCTCTAGCCATACAGAAGTAGTTTCACTTCCTGTGAACAAGTATTGACCAACAAAAATGGTGTCTCCCTTCTTCACTGACTGTAAACAATGTGAACAAGATTAAGGTTCAAACCAACTAAAGCATCGCATTGAAAAAAAATAAAATGAGTCCACATAATATCCGAATTGTATTAATTAACAAATTACAATGCAAGAAAAGGGTCTCTAAAGAATCATGCAAATGCAATTTACTGCTTATAACACTGTAAGTGAGAGCAAAATCGCATATATAGCAGAAATTTACAGCTAGTTTGAACTAAGCAGTAGTAGCACGGTGCATTTGACTGACATTTCAATCCTAGAAAAAACTGTACATGAAAAGTCAGTCACATAATATCATGAGAATGTTGAAAAGTTAAATGAACCTTTGCCAGTCCATCAAAATTGATAGGCAGTATCTGTGAGGATGCTTCTTGTTCCAGGTCAGGAGTCAGAACAACCTGACCATCGGCCTGAAGCGAGATCGATTTCTCACTTTTGTTAACAACCTGCATCTCTGCACCCACCGTATCTAGCATAACCTGGCACAGGCAAGAACAGAGTAACCAACCAACACTCAGCTCCTTTCCCATCACATAAACAAATTCCAAAGGAAACCTAAACAACAATAATGCATGTAATGGAGGGGCATAAATAGACATTCCCAATGCACTCAGCAAAACCTCAATCCTAACAAAATGGACAGCAAACATGTAAAACACAAGGGTTTCGTTTATAACTTCCAGCCAAAGCAATCAAAACTTGGAGAACTTTATTCCAAAAGACATTAAGTTAAAAAGGAAAAAGAAAAAAACTCACAGCACAGAGCTTCTTGGTAGCCTTGACAGCATTTTTCAAATTCTCCAAAGTCTCTTGGTGATACTCAGGGTCACCCCAAGAGAAGTCGAAACGAGCCACTGCAATAGAACAAGCAGATAATCTCACATCAAATAGGCGTATAACAAACGGTGAAGAATAAGATAAAGCAAAAAAAAAAAAAAAAAAAAGAAAAACAATGAAGCGAAAGGAAGAGACATAAACCTGACATTCCAGCTTTGAGACAACCAGATATAACCTCGACCGATCGAGATTTAGGACCGAGTGTACCAACGATCTTCGTCATTGCGGGAAAGAAACTCTGAAAGCGAAAAATATATTAAAGAAAACAACTGAAAAGATTGTTGAAGAGTAATAAGAAGAAGAGACTCACGGGCTTGGATGGTTCGAGGATAGAAACCATGCGAATGGGTTCCTCCAAAAGTAAGTGACTGGAATGCATTTTATTTATTTATTTATTTATTTATTTATGCTTCCAAACAAAAACCCTGCTTAGTTTTTACGCACACACAGAGACAGAGGGGAGAAAGATGAAGAAGGAGAAGTTGGATGAGCAGCAGCTGTTTTGAAGAAAATTTGGAGAATATGTTTGCCCTCTTATATTGCTTCCCTTGACCCTGCTTTAACCACTTTTTGTTTTCCTTTTACTTGACTTTTTTTTCTCCCTATAATACCTACTTCATTAAAAGAAGTGACTTGTAAAATAAGTTATTGGAAATATAAATAAGAATAAGGGTTCAATATTTATGAGTAAAATATATTTTTCGTTTCTCTATAAATATTTAAATTACATTTCAGCCTTCTAATTTTTTTTTTACATTTTTTTAATTTAAAAGTACTTTGTTTTTAATTTTCAGAATATATTCTTAAACTGTTTTTAAATATTAATTATAACTATTTTGAAGACAAATAACAGAGTATTTTTAAATTAGAGAAACAAAAATAATGAAAAAAAAATTAAAATTAAAATCAAATCAAATTTTTTTTAGAAAAACAAAAAATATACTTTATTTAATATTTTTCTCGGCTCAAAGTTTATTTTTGATATGTTAAATTTTGAAGTAATTTTTTCTCTAATTTAGAAATAACTTATTGTTTATGTTCTTATCAAAGAATAAAAATGAATACGTGTTAGAAACTGAAAATAAGTTGTTTGTTTATTTTTAAATTAGCAAACTAAAAAATAAATTAAAGAAATTAAAAATAAACGTGACCCAAATTTAATACACTAAAAAATATTTTAACTTAAAAATTATAAGAGTAGATGACTCAATTATTATTCAGTTAGTACAAGGTTACATAATTACACAATACCTAATGTTGTATTTTTTTGAAAAGTTTTGCTAATTTTATAGGTAGCACAACGCTTTTCTCAATGAAATGAGTTGTAAATGACATGAACAGTTTGTTTTTAGCTCTTTTGGTGCAGAGAAATTTCTTGTCATTAGTTTAAGGAAGAAAAAGGTTGAGACGTGATGACCTTTTGTAGATTAAATTCCCGTGTAAAATAACTTCACTGTTACATCAAAGAAATTTATCAATAAGTTATTTGTGAGAATGGTACTGAATTGGTATCTTTAAGCAACTTTTCAATTCTAGTTTTGGAAATTAAAAAAAAAATTGTAATTAGAAAGAAACATTCTATTAAAGATTGTGAAATTATTTTTTTAATAAAAATTAGTTATCAATAAAATGAGTAGATATAATTATAAAAAAAAATTATTGTATTGTAAAGTTAGTATTTTTAATTAAATCATTTTATTATAAAGTTTTTTAATTTTCAACAGGAAAGAAAAAAATTAACAAAAGAAACATACAAATCAATGGAACCATTCAAGGTTGTTTGCTGAAACATTCCACCAATAGTTTTCTCTAATTCCATTATGTAATTTTTACTTAATCCAAACTTAGATGTGATGCTTGCTTAGTCCCCAAAAATAGCCACTCCAAAATAATGAAGTTAACAAAATAAGAGCTTTTTACTATCATAAACAAAATACTTATCTATAGCCTGTCAATTACATATATTTTGGGATGTTGTGATGATGATTGTTGTCTTGAATTTAACTCATCAATCTACTGATTTTAACACAGATTATCTTTCTCTGTATAGTTATATAAGCTATATTTAATGAATGTTATTTACGTTGCTTAATTTTCTAGGTGATTATCAACTTACGATGATACATGAGAAATTTATTTGTTTGTTCCCTTTGTTATTTTATAACGTAAATGAATTGAAAAACTATTTTGTAACTTATATAATTTTTCTATTAAAACTATAATTTAATTTAATACATGATTTTATAATAAAAAATACAGTTTTAAAATGTCGTATACTTTATTGAATTTATATATTTATATATTTATATATTTAAATAATTTTA
>JAMLFT010007083.1:0-15252 GCA_026544285.1 Pachyrhizus erosus
ATATATTTTTTAAAAATTGTATATATATATATATAGGAAGATAGATAAAAGATTGTATAAAATTAAAAATAGAACTAATATCCAATGTTTTTAAATGGGTGGTTTTTACTTATATTTTGTGAGATTCAAATGTATTTTGTTTTTAATTTAGACAGTAGATTTTAGTTCACATTAATATATCTTATTCTGTAGAAACAAATAAAATCCTGGCATCTCTGGGTTGAGTAACTATTTTCTATACAATTTGATTGTCAAAAATAATATTTCTTGATTAGAATTTAGATGCATTCCCTTTCTCCATTTTACAGATCATGTGATTGCACAAAAATAAATTGATTGCAGTAGTCACAGTCAGCAATTCTACGACACCGACAACACATGAAAATATCTAAAACTATAACTCGACGAATTCGATGTGGTACTTCCTCAGCCACACGCATGGCAAGGTGACCCCACTCTTCCTTGTTCTGATACGTAAGATCTAATCAAATCCTTATGTTCGCATTCGCCCTTTCTCCAACTGCACCCTCGTCCAGTCACTTCCTTTTCCCTGACCCAAAGAATTTCTCTCTGCATTAATTACTTAGCACTGTCGCTGTGAATGCTATCTTTTGTTTTTCACCTTTTTTTGTGTTCATCCTCATCTTGATCTAACCTTGTACGTATATTTTCGGCTTAGAACAACCAAAACCGGTTCACATTACTGTAAGGGTTGTCTTGTGGGGTAGTGGCTGAAGAGGCACTCTTGTTTTGTGCGCATATTGATATTGGTATGGTCTTTCTCTGAACCCCATTTTCAAAAGGAAGAGAGAAAAGAGACACTGCCAACAAGAACATGAAAATTCAGTGTGATGTGTGTGAGAAAGCCCCGGCAACCTTGATTTGTTGCGCAGATGAGGCAGCTTTGTGTGCCAAATGTGACGTTGAAGTTCATGCTGCAAACAAGCTTGCAAGCAAGCACCAGAGGCTTCTCCTTCAATGTCTATCAAACAAGCTTCCCAGATGTGACATATGTCAAGTACTCCCTTTACTTCATGTCCATCTTCTACGTTTATGATATTATCCAATACTCTTTCACAAATTGTTGTGCTTAGGTGAATGGACCATTTAATTCTGCCATCCCTCCCTCCCCCCCCTCTCAATAGATATCCTTATGTTTTTGTTTCAAATGAAAAGTAATTAGCATATCTAGGAGTGTAGCTATAACCTTGGCTACTATTTCAATATCTAACATAGAGATATGTAACACAGGACGCCAGATCTAAGTTTTATTCAGTTTAATCTGTTTGACATGTTTTGTTATGCTTTAAATGGACCAGCCAATTACTCTCGTGGCACACAAGAATTTTATCCCGATAGAGGGTGTTCAAGAAAACTTCATAGCAATTTAGTGTAAGGATTGTAAAATTTGATTCCATAATCCTTCTAGTTATTTTATATTGTCTTAATCCTATGATACTTCTTTACGCTTTTGAAGCCACAAGTTTCTGATGTTTAAAAGCACTAAGTTTATGAAAAGAGTTAACTGATCGTTAAAATTGTCTGGCATCTGTCATGTAAGCTTGTGACAGGTAGATCTTAGGGATACTTACCGTACTGTTTTACCAAAACCTTCTTGATCTTTGATTATTTCTATTGGAGATCTCAGATTGACAAATGATGTGACCAAATTAGTAATTGATGTGAAATCTCCAACATATCTTCTCATGATGAGAATAGAACATCTTAAGTGTAAAGTTTGCAGGAGTAAACATATTACATGATTAATTGCTTTCAGTATATGCTTGTTGAGTGAGTTTACAATTTTCACCTGGAACTTGCGCTGTGTGGAGACCTGGACTAGTTTAGTTGATTTTGAAGTAGAGTATATAAGTTGAAACCTCTGTTGAACATGAATAATTTATTAATTTTATTAACTTTCTCCTATATGTAATGTAACTGTAGGATAAGGCAGCTTTCATATTTTGTGTTGAGGACAGAGCACTGTTCTGTAAAGACTGTGATGAACCAATTCATTTAGCCGGTAGCCTTTCTGCAAACCACCAGCGCTTCCTTGCTACTGGTATCCGGGTGGCTTTGGGTTCTAATTGCACCAAAGGCAATGAAAAAGGTCACGTGGAACCATCTAATCCAAATGCACAAGAAGTTCCTGTAAAAATTCCTTCTCAGCAAGTGCCTAGCTTCGCATCCTCTTGGGCAGTTGATGACTTGTTGGAATTAACAGACTTTGAATCACCTGACAAAGTAAGACAGCTTCATTTCACAACTGTAGTTGCATAGGTTAGCTAAGAAATTAGAGTGGTTTTGATAAAAAGAACCTAGTATGATTAGGACTGACCATTTAGTTTTATTGCCACCAAAAATATCCATTTTGAAATAGCATACAATAGCCAATCATCACGGAACATGTGAATATCATAAAATTGGTTTTATATGGCTTGAAACTGTGGACACAAATACTTTTATCTGGAAAATATTTATGTATATTCGTCAGATTCCCCCACGCCCCCTTTAAGAAATAGACAAGACATGTCATTAAATGATGTTATACAATGACAAATAAAAAACAGACACCCGGGAAAATTTATCAAGGACCGGAGTTTTAAGTTATTTTTTCAGGACCATGTCTGGTATCTGGTTTGTAACTAACCTCTCAACCAGCTAGTCTGATGCAAGTCTCAAAAAATATGCACACATATTTTTGTTTGTAGTTTGATGGATGAAGACTGACCAAAGCAGTTATTTTTCAATTGATTACTGATTGAGAGACTATAATTTATGATGGAGGGATGTAATTGTTTCCTTTGTACATGATCAAGCACTAAATTCTATATGTAAAAAGATCCATCAAGGAAGAGGCTAGTTCTTTTTATTTAATAATTAGCAGGTAGGTTTAACTTCTATGTAGTACATTTTGGCTCTTGATTCTGGTTTATTTGACTTCCGATGCTTTTAACGATACTTTGTATCTTATTTGCACTGTATTTTGTTGAGGGCACTGGTAAGGAGATTTTTATCCTGGCACTTTTAAATTTCTAACTGGTCACTTAAGAATTATGATGTTTTTCATGTGCCATATTATAATGTCTGAAATTGTTTTTTTTTTTTCCTAGGTTCAGAAGCAATCCCTGGAGTTTGGAGAGCTTGAATGGCTAGCAGATGTGGGTCTTTTTAGTGAACAGATTCCTCAGGAAGCTTTAGCCGCGGCTGAAGTTCCTCAGCTTCCAGTGACACACACCAGCAGTGTTGCCTCACACAAAGCCCCCAAATCCTTTATGTCTTACAAAAAGCCTAGGATTGAAGTCCTAGATGAAGATGATGATGAGCACTTCACTGTACCTGATCTTGGCTAAAGCACATGGCCATGTAAACAATTGGTTGAATCTGTAGGTTGATGAGTTGTATATGCGCACTAGGTGGAGATGTTGATGAAATCTTAAATTTGCCCGATCTAGCTGAAGCTCTGGACCATGAGGACTATAGCATGAATCTGTAGATTGATGAGTTGTTTATGCATACTTCTCTCATTTTAATGAAGTATGCTAACTAGCTGTGTGGAGTTGATAAATTTACTCATTTTAGGAGCTTGTAATGGTTTGATATTTTTAGTAAATAGCATAGATTAAACCTTAGGGGATTAACTTTTGCTTGGTCTTTGTGATCATTGTTTACACTTCACACACTAGAGGTGCTCACACCACACCATCCACGTGAACTTGGATGGTTAATTTCATATGTATGCTTGTGTGAAGACCATTTAGGCCTAATAGCTACGATGAGACATGCGGTACTGCTTGTGGTTATTTCGTGGTTTCAGAACCTAACAGCAATTAACTTCGCGAACAATCAATTCTCTTCCATTCCTGAGAAATAGGGATCCAAAGTAGAGAACCAGCAGCAGAATGTGTAACATATGGTATGTGATTCCCCAGTTCTAAGCAATATTGGTATATGACAAGCAAAAATCCAACTTTATGGCCATTTTTGTAAGATGGCATGAACTAGCTTTAGTTTCCTTTTGGTTTTGATATTATAAATATAAAAAGTTGAAAAAAATGATCACCAAGATTTCTTACGAGAGAATTGTTGTAAGGGTGAAAAAATCATTAGTCATGACAAAAAAATTATGAATCTAAACATAGCTGATCCAATGTTTGGGATAAAATGTCTTGGAACAATCAACAAATTATAAACACTGAAAAGGAAAATAGCACTTTAGTTACTTCTATTCAAAATCTTTTGATATCAATTCACGACAAGAATGCAATTCTACAAAGTCTAACTTATTGAACACTCACGTTGTCTCTTTAAAAGCAAGAAGTTAAAGAAATTTCTTATCAAGAAAAAAATTGTCTTTCAGTTTTTACTAGAGAAAATGATAATATCCCTATTAAAATACATTAAAAACTAAAAAAATAAAAATTGAGTTCATTCCCACACATCCAACGATTACTCATAACGACTGCGAAATCTCTTTTCAAAAGTCAAAATTATTAAAATATTAAAGGTTCATAACCGGAATCAACTGTAGTTTTATGATTTCGGACCAACACTCGATAATTTTAAAAGGGTCTTGATATCAATTTTTTAGGCTTTTATTTTTTTATTTTAATCTTTTAATTTTTTATTTTAATTTTTGTTGTTAAATAACAATATTAAAAGATCTCATAATAACAATTTTGATAATATGTGATTTATTACATCACCAAAAAATTTAATAAAATAATGATTTTTTTAATGTGTTTTTAAATTTTCATATGTTCAAAACAGTTAATAATATTAAATTAATAACTAAAATATTTAAAATACAATTTGATAAAAAAAATTACATGTGAATATCTTGTTAAATTTTTTGATTATGTGATAAGTTAACTCTCAACATTATTATTATATTATCATTTAAAATAATAAAGATTAAAACAAAAATTACTTAACAATAAGATTAAAATAAAAAAAATTAAGGACTAAAATTAAAAAAAACTAAAATAATAAATGCGTTATTTTTAAAGAAAAAATTCATATTTAAAAGTATGTCAAAATCACTTACTTTTTAAAGAAAATATTAATTTTGTTTAAAATATATCATCTCCTTTTTTGCTAGTCAAGGAAAAAGTAATAGAATTACTTCAAAAATCACCTTAAACCCAAAATGAAAAGCCAATAGAAATTATTCAAGATGAAACAAAGGCTTTATTTTTTTCCAAGTTAATGGTTGCATTGGCATCCACATCGCAGAAAGAGTTCACAAAGAAGTTGAAGCAAGCCATGTCCATGTCAAAAGAAAAACAATAACAAAATGAGGGTAGGGTCGGTTAGGAGTAATTTGGAGAAAAATAAAATTTAAACTAATTAAATTTCACGGGTTTGAATTTTTTAAAATTTTTGCATAACCAGATCAAGAATGAGGTGGTTTTGTTTGGATCAATTAGGTCTATTACTAAGTAAATGTATATAATTTGGTCTATTAAAGTGTGTTTTTTTCTTGGTGGATGGGATTCAAAAACCTTGTTCAAGAAAAAACAACTTCAATTTTTTGTAAGGCCTCTAATTTTTCAACTACTTTTTCTTATAGTTTTAAAAAGTCCTCACTTTAAAGTATGCTTTAAGTCTTAAAAATATGTTTGGTCAATCCTTCATACAATCTATTTATAATATTTATGCTACAAAATCAAACTCTTTCACATCATTACTATATTATTTGTCACATCAAATTATTTGCATATTTTTTGTTATTGAAAATTAACTAAATTTATTTAAAATTACTAAAAAATATATAAACATGCTCCATTCTCTTTTTCTGTCAATTAAAAAAAGAATTCACTTTTCATTAATATTCTTGCTTAGTAAATGAAGACATTAAAAAATTTTATTTCCAAATATGTAACGTATCTAATTTTTATACAATTTTTATAAAATATTTGGAAAATAATTTAAAAAGTATATCTTTAATCAGATTAAACTAGCCATAAACCATTTTGATGGGCCAAGTGGTGGAGAATTGAGGTAAATACATGAAAGGTTCCTTTCTCGTTGTTGAAATTGTACGATAAAAAAAACTAAACAAGCCACCAGAGTAAGAATTTTGGTTCGTTCAACTTAGCTGGTTGAACCAATTAATGACCCAAAACTTTGGTTCGTTCAAACGCAATTTGATTTACAAAAATAAACATCACATAATAAATCAAGCTTTTAATAATAAAAAGACAAAGCAGTTCATGTCTCGAAGAAGGTGCAATTGTGGGCCGAATAATAAGGACTCAAATTTTCATTCAACCAATAATCTCAAAGTTTGAAAGAAATCATTAGGCAACACCCCAAATCATATGATATTACTGTAAATGCAGAAAAGGGGGAAAATAAAACAAAGAAAACCAAGAAACAAAATCCATCTTAAGTTGATAGCAAGCAAGTCCAACGGAAAAGTGAAAAGGATGAAGATATATATAAAAAGAAAACCAAAAGATACTAGCACTAAATTTCTATGCCTCTTTGATCAGGTTGAGGGCATCAGCCTCTGTGGGAAGAGCAGGAATTGCTCCCTTTTTAGTAGTTGTAATTGCTCCACACGCATTTGCAAACTTGAGTACTTCCCGTAGCCTTGCTTCATCCTGCAGTTACGAAAATAATTCAATCACTAATAATTATGAAAAATAATGGGTATCTTTACAGAAGATTAGAAAACCAGTAACCATAAACAAATATGTTGAAGGATTATTTATGCGTGGCTAAAGCACTCACTTCAAGTATGGATTGATCATCGACAATCTTGCTTAGTAGTGCACCAACAAAGGAATCACCAGCGCCAGTTGTGTCAACTGTGTTGACATGAAAAGCCTCCACTGATCCATGGAAATTCTGATTTGTGCAAAAAATGGAGAACAATTGTTGCAAATAGAAAAAGAGTAATCAGCCATTTTAAGATACTTTGATAAACATAACCTTTTCTATTTAGGTCAAATGTGAATATCATACCGAGAACATGACAAAATAAAAATCTAAATGCAGAAAGGAAAGCTTATCAATATATATGAAGCAAGCCATTTTGCTATCTGACGTTGATTGGGGCCATAGGCCAGAGCACAAGGGTGAATATATCGTATAGACTCGTATAGATGAAACAATATGTGATAGTGATGTGATACTACAGAATAGCAATTTCCAACCCCGGGTGAAAATAAATACAATGTGCACCCTTCAGGAAAAAGAAAATAAAACTCGAACAAGAATAAAACAGTCTTCGAATTAAAGAGGAAAAATAAATAACAAGGAAAAGGTGAGAAACAGAATGACACATGGGACCAAGAAGGTTGCACTCATTTATACGAGTGCCTACCATCCATTGACTGCTAACCAAACATCTATGATAGAGTACTACTATTATATGGACAGAACTAGGACTTAAAAAATTGAAGAGTGGGCAGAATATACTGCAAAGTTTGGAAAGTAAAAAGGGATAGGTAAAATTGAAAGAGTAGGGTATTTTTACCTTGGTATAGTACCTAGAACCATGTTCCCCAAGAGTGACAAGGAGCAACTTCAAATTGGGGTGCCACAGGGAGAGAGCAGATGCATCATCAATTTTGTCACTTCCGGTAAGGAATTCAAGTTCCACATCACTGATCTTGATCACATCAGCCTTGTCCCATATGCTGAGTATTTGTTGACGCGCTTCCTCAGCAGAGGGCCACAAGGGTAGCCGCAGGTTTGGGTCATAAGAGAGCAAGCACCCTGCTTCCTTGGCAACTTCCATTGCCTTCAGGTGTGCTGATCTGCATGGCTCCACGATCAAGCTTATCGATCCATAATGAAATACTTTTCCCTGCTCACAATTCAAGTTTCACACTCAATTACCCCACCCCCCACATGATAATCAAATAGACAAATAATATAAAATGTGTTTACACTATTATGTAACCACAAATTATCATTTTGTTGACTTTTAAAATAAGAATATTACTATCTAGAGACAGGTTGATAATATGTTTTAAAATAAATTATATTAATTATTTTTAAATTTTTATAAAATTATATAAATATTTTTATCTTATTAATTATTATAGTAATTTTTTTACAGAAAATATTAGTATAATATAGAAAAATATATTATTTTAATTGTAATATTTACAAACGTTAATGAGTGTTGCTGTAATATATAAAATATAAAATGATGTCTGTATATGTTTTTAAAAAATTAAAAGAGATTAGTATAAGAATAAAAAATAATTATAAGTATTTATATAATTTTATAAAACTTAAAAAATAATTGGTATATTTTATTCTATATTTTAATAAATACGTTATTTTAAATTTCTTAATTACTACTTTTAGAACACTTGTTAGCAGGGTCTTTGAAATAATTATTCAAAATAATTTGTAATATGACTTTTAGTTAATTCACAGAGTAAATTCAACAAATATCACAAAATCCACAGCGAAATGAGAAGTGTAATTTATCACAAATTGTCATTTGTAATAACTTTATTTTTATAATAATTATTTTTAAAATGATATGTAACACATTTAGTTAGTTGACTGAATAAAGTCATAAAATATAACCAAATCCACTGCCGAGAGTAATTTTGGATGTGGTTATTCTTTGTACTTCAAAATTTCAACCACAATTAAAAACACAATACTTTATTGATGAATTCATTACCGTACCTGCATGGCAAAAGGCCGGCAAATTATTCATTTTTTAAATTATGCAAGTGCTTGCAAAGCTGTAAAATATAAAAATCAGAAGGAAACAACAAATAAAGAAACATTAAAACTGTCTCCGTCCATGATTCGCCGAGAACTTCCATGGTCGCTATCATCCTCCATATTCAAGTTATTTATGGAAATAAAATTAAAACCCGGTATTTTCGTCACACGGTACCAACAAACAAATAACGCAACACAATATGATAAAATCATAAATAACAACGCAGCACAATAATTCTTTTTTTAAAGGAATGCAACACAATAATGAAACAACAAAACTACTTGTATTTTTTTCCTTATAAGAACCGATTGGAAACAAAAGCTATAAACACATATCCGTACGTACCTATAAATACGTTTTAAAAAATAAGGACACGTTTTATTTTTACAAAAATTAACGACACGTTTTATTTTTACAAAAATTAAGGACACGTTTGTTATATATCAGAAAATATCTTTCTCATGTCATACATGATTCAATGTATAACTTATGATTTTGCATCTTAATTATTTTCAAAATTTTAGAATTAATTAAAGTTTAATTACTCGTTTAATTTTTATGATTATAATTTTTTAATTTCTATATTTAAAAATATATAATTTCAGATTTTACATATATGTTTATAATATCTTTAAATTAAAAATTAAAATGGCATATGTAAGAATTTTTTTTAAAAAGTTAATATGTATAAGGTAGTAAATGCCTTACTAAATAGGGGGGGGGGGGGGAATTGTAATTATAGGAAACAATTCAGAATTTAAACCTCAACATTATTTAAAGGTTCAATTACAGTCAGCAGGCACATAAGAGCACCATGACTGTAAGTGTTGAGACAATGATAATTGCCTCAAGTCAAAGTAGAGATGACAACAAGAAGAGCTTTGTTACTGCTCCCACTCTCGACCAAGGGCGTGAAAAAGCAGGAATTTTTAAAACAAAATTAAAAATTTGTCATAAATATCCATAAAAATAAAACAAAATTGCATTTTTGTTTTTTTTTTTTTTAAGTACGTTTAAAGAAAAGAAACAGTGGATCCATTATGTTGAAATGGGTCCCGACCCGCATTGTCCATTCTGCTTAAAGTTTCAACCAAAACAGGGAAAAACACGCGAGACACGTCACGTGACAGGGCACCAACTCTACCAGCTTTTGCGATCTGATATGATTGCCAGTTAGAAGAAAAGCAAAAAAATACTTTTTAATTTATTTAAAAAATAAGGTGCTGCGTATGTTGGGGTATCCTAGATCCACTGGTTGACCCCACCGCAGTGAAGCTGACTCAGCAAAATCCAAAACCTTAAGCTCTCACCAATTCCACACGCGCGTGAACCACAGACACTACAATCTCAAAACGAAGAAAGAAAAAAACGAGAAGAATAAAAAATTGAGAGGGAGAGATAGATTTGCATACAGATCTGATGAGTTCGAGGTTGAGATCTTCGGGCGTGAGGAGCATGTCGGCGCTGGGGTTTCTGTAGAACATGAACTCACGCTCTCCGTCGGCGCGTAGGGTCACGAAGGCGAGCGCAGTGCGCGCGCCCTGGTCGAAGTTGATCCCGTCGGATCTCACGTCGTTCTCCTTCAGGATTCCGGCGAGCATGTGGCCGAACTCGTCGTCGCCGAGCTTGCCAACGAAGGCGGCCTTGCCGCCGAGTCTGGTGACGGCGATGGCGACGTTGGCGGGGGCGCCGCCGGGGGCCTTCAAGAAGCCCGGAGCTTCTGCGAGGGACACGCCGGAGACGGTGGGGACGAAGTCGATGAGCATCTCGCCGAAGCTGACGATGAGGCCGTTACCGGTTGGAGGAAGAGCATTGTTGGAGGCCATGGTTTTTGTGTTTAAAATTTTGAATTACAGAGGTAGAAGAATGCAGAAGATGAGATAGTGATCGTGGATGCTGAAGTGGGAGAGTTTATATAGTGTGAAAAGGTTAAGAATTTAAGATAAGAAAATTAATCAATGCTTTCGTTGATCTTCGAATTTTGGTGATAAGTCATTGCTTTTTATTTAACTTATCTGTTATGTTACCTGTTCAGTGAAATTTTTTTTGCTATCGAAGTTCGTTATTTGTATAATTTATATATATATATATATATGACAAAAAAAACTTTTTAATATTAATCTTTAAATTTAATTTAAAATAAAATAAAATATTATATAATTATCAAATTTTAAAAATTTTATCAAATAAAAATAAATCTATAAAATATTTCGATTATCACGTGCTACAATCCACCAAGATTATATTATTATTTTCATCATAATATTTAAAAAATTAAATTAAAATCTTATATATCAATCAAGTATTTAAAGTGTTAAAAAAATAAAAATTAAATTGATAAATTATATCAATTATCATATTTTAATTATTATTTTATTTTTAAAAAAATATCATTAATTTATCAATATCATTACATCGATAATTATTATTATCGTCGTTATTATTATCATTATTATAATTATTATCATTGTTATCATTATATTACATCTTTCTTTGAGTGGTGATGATTGTAATTATAAGACAATAATAATCATAAAAATAATATTGATAATACTTAAGATGTAATAATGTTAATTATTATTATTGTTATAGTTATGATAATAATAATGGTTGTAGTTATAATAATAATAATGATAATTAATTAAAATATTTTTTTATTTATTAATTTTTTAAAATTTGATGATTATATGATATTTTAATTTAAAATTAAATATAATAATTATTTATTTTTTTCCTTTCTTAAATTAAGACTTTTTCTTATGTTATATCCTCTCTTTTAGTGTATAAAAGTCTATGATTAAATTATAATATAAAATATTTACATTTTCAGTCACCTATTAGTTCATTATTTAAGATAAGTAATTTTTTTTTTACAAAATAAGTATATTGTTTTGAGTAAATGAAAATAATTCTATTCAAAACGTGATGGGATATTAGGTGTGCCACTTTATTCGATTGACATTTTAACTATGATATCTTTGTGGTACTTTTTTAACTAAACCTTACCACTTTAATTAATTGGTATATTATTATTCTCGAAATGAATAATATAAATAAGTATATTATTCATTTTAAAATTTGTGAATGTGTTTGTGAAATGCGACCTTAACCTTTTTTTATTCAAAGAAAGCATTATCATTAATCTAGCAGGTCATCTTTATTCGTGTATTACATTTGAAAAGAAAAAGAACAAAACTTTAACAGTTTCTTTATGGAAATACAGAAGATTAATCAATAAGGATACTATAATTATACTTGAAATGTAAATAAAAAATGATAATGTCTTGTCAAACAAGGATGCCATAATTAATTATAAGAATAAATAAAATATAAATAAATGAAAACAATTAATTAATTCTTTTTCAAAAGTATGCATATCCAAACATTAAATGTTGTGTATACAAATATTTAATTATTATCGTTATGTAAAATTGACCGTCCAAATTGTATATTTAATACAAACTAGTATTTTAGTTAATGTATTATACAAGAAATATGTTTACTCTATAAAATTAAAATTTATAATTTATAATAACTAAAAATTTATAATATACAAATTAGATTATAATTAATATTTATAACAAACAAATATTTTTAACACATAAACTATGTTTAAAATTTATAATAAATATTTTTTATATAATGTATTGCTATTTTTATTTATTTATATCTTATTTTAAAAAAATATTTAAATTTACGTTAAAATTAAAAATGTTGACATCTGTAGATTAAAATAGATAAAAAAATTAAGTTAAATCCTTCAAATGATATTAAAGTTATAAAATGAGATATTAAATGCATATTTAAAAAGTATTTAAATTTTAAACATAACACACATATATATAGATCAAATTATGTGGACGTAACTTATATCAACTTTACATTATTCAATAATTTTTAATTACATAATTTTATTTCAAAATCCATCATTAGATTTAATGTTTCTTTTATATAAATCATTTCTATACAAATGTATATTAATTAAACATCATTAGATACCTTATTCATATAGATAAAAAATATATAATATATGTTTCTTAAAATATATTAAAATATGAATAATTTGATTACTTTTTTATTATTGTTCAATTTTTACAAAAATTAACATAAATAGTTAAAATAATATAAAATTATAATTTAATGGTTTGATCGGTAAAATTTATATTTTATATAATGTCACTAAATAGTATAATAATTAATAAAATTATGTTAGTGTAATTTAATTTCATCCTTATATATATATGTGTATGAATGTATATATATTTGAATTTGGCTTCTAATATTTAGTTATAGTTTATAAAATAATTCAATTGATATTAAAAATTAAAAGTATAAAAGGATAATCAAAATGTATGTTTGAAAAGTGAAGTTCATCATTTCAAAAGTAAATGCGTAAGAAAACTTGAACAAGTATACAGTCTTACACATTTATATATATAACATAATTGTATTTGAGTTTTAGCTAATATCAAATTATCTTTAATTACAAAATTTATGTGAAATTTATAATAACAAAATAGACTATGCATTGATAATGTGAAACAATTTTATACGATCATCCAATCATAAATTACAATATATGATAAATTTGTTATATTTTTACAATAATAACTACCTTGAGAGTTATATTAATAATAATATGTGATTTATTGACTATGCAAATTTATTTACACTATAAATACATAATTGTTAACCTCATTAAATGAATAATTAAAATGATAAATGTTAATTTAATAATTATAATTAAATAGTTTTTTTTTTATGATAACTAAAAATTATTACATGATATGTATTAGAGAGATTAAGATACTCAAAAATATTTTTTTTTAATAAAAATTTCCATTTCAATAAATTTTGGCTAAAATATAAAAATTGTCCCTTAATTTTTTTTTCAGGTTCTCTAATTTTTAAAAATTCTAAAATGATCCTTTTATTCATTTAAATAACAACACATTAATTGTTTTGTAAATCTTATCATTCTTTATTTTTTATATGATTTTGAATTTTTTTATTTGACTGAATATATTAATTTTGTTTTATTATATTTATTTACATGAAAACTATGAAAATCAATTAATGTTTGGGACAAAAGTGTCACAAACTTATAAAAATGACGTAAAAAATGAGTTTAGTAACTAGAAAACGGGACTCATGAAAAGTAAGTCTCATTTTTTTTTATTGTTCATGAGACTTACTTTTCATATATTTTTTACCATTTTTTTTAAATATTAGTTGGTTCCTATAGTTTTCACATAGATAAATCAAATGGGATAATTTTTACATCTTAAATCAATTATAAAAAAGTTTAAAATTGTGTCTAAAAATATAAAATATAATGTTTTAGAAAAAGACTAATGTGTCATTAATTAAAAAACTAATAAGATAATTTTAAAACCTTTAAAAATTAGGAGACCAATTTCAAAAAAATTAAAAATCATTATTATATTTTAATCATAAATTTTTGTATATATTAAATTTGATTAAAATAAATTTTGAATATTTTTATTTTAATCCAACAATCTATCACATTAAATTTTAGATAAACATAATACTTTTAGTTAATTTAATTATATTTTTTAAAAAAACATATTATGTAAAAATTTAATTTATTGAATGAAGCATTAAATAAATTTAAAATTTATAAATATTATAAATTTGGTCTACTTAACAAAAATTGCTAATTTAATAACTATATTGATAAAATTTAATATATGTGTAGAGAGTTGAATAAAAATGACATGCATTTTTATTAATTATATAAACTATGTATGGAAAGATCAAATAATTTATTTAGTAATTTCAAGAGAGTTACTTTTTATTTTTATTGTTTATTTTCTTAAGATATAATAATTGTAATGAGTAATTAATTTTAATTATTTAATTTTAAGATATGAATGATTAGATGAATAATAACTTTCTTATAATTATTTTTGGAAAAATTTGATCTTTCATGAGTATGCTAATGTATATACGTTTATTTTTTATTAGTATAAGTGAGCTAACATGTTACATCATTAATATATTTTAAGAAATTTTTTAATTATAACATGTTGATATGCTCATATACTAAAAAAAACACAAGATGTACATACGTTAGTAAACTTTACATGCATTTGTTAATGTACACATACTTCTCTTTTATTATGAATGTGTTAATAAGTTATACCATTAATGGATTTTAAGACAATATTCAATCATATTTTACTAACACACTCGTGTTAAAAAATAAAAATTTATGTTAGCAAATATCATACATGCACATATAAAGGACACACATCACATAAGAATGACCTTCTTATGTAAAAATAGAAATAATTAATTTTAATTATCAGATTAAAATAAAAGATATACATAAATGACAATAATGACAAGATAACAATAATAATAATAACAATAATAATAATTATTAAAACAGTGACAATAATAATCATAATAATAATAATTATGATAGTGATAATAAATAAATTAACAATAATTAAAATATTTTAAAATAAGATAATTAAAATATTTTATAAATTTAATTTTTATTTAAAATTTAAAAAATATTA
>JAMLFT010007084.1:0-15232 GCA_026544285.1 Pachyrhizus erosus
AAATTTAAAATTTTAAAATTTTGGTAGAATTAATATCTAAAAATAAAAATAATAAATTATAATTTCTATTTCAAAGTTATTGCTCTTAGTATAATTTATTTATTTTTAAACAGGATGTTACAATATGTATCTATCCAAATCATATATAACCATTATCTTTTTATTATTTTATTTTATATATTTGTTATTGTAAAATTCCTATATTAAATAAAGCTTATCATGGTGTAATTGTTGGCGTGACGGATTGGGACTTATACATTTGTAATTGCAGCCCAATCTAATATTACACGATTTTGGACATTATTTTCCAGAAATTTTCACAATTTAAATTACCTGAGAATTTAATTAAAAAAACCTAGTAATATACAGTGTTATGTTAACAATCTAGTGGTGAACATTCTTATTAACAATCAGCACTTTAAAAATTGACCATTGAACTAAAATTCTTCATTTTCAAAAAGTACATTAAGTGTCTTTATTTTTTTATAGATGTTAGAATTGAATATCTGATAAAATAAGGAGATCAAAATTGTATTTTAACCTTAATTATGTTGTCATGTTCACAAAGATTAATATTTTATATTAAATTTCATATTGAGTTCAAATATTAATTTTCTTTTCTTTCGTTAAAAGGATTTGTAGTAAAGTTTATCATTGGTGAACTAAAAATTTGGTATAAAGGGAAGTTAAAACCTTCTAATCATATCACTATTATGGGACTTATAGTCCTTGAATAGCTACACCTTGTGATAGGATGTGAACTTTGTAGTGGATGTTAAGGAGATCTTAAGGACTTCTAGTGCACATCATCCCACATGTGGTTGTTAGAGTTGCAACTTAGTGTTGTGGTTAAGACGAGTTGGACACTAGGGTTTACTATAATTTATCCATGATTAACATAGTATATTGGCACTACTTGATATCACCTAAAAATGGTTGATGAATCTTATTCATACAATTAATATCCCTTAAATATGCTCGATGAATCGTACAAATATTGAATTACATGTGGAGGTCAATGAAGTACAAGCTCATAATCTTGTTACTCTATTATTGAAAATTTTTCAGTTAAGATAAATCAACATCTATGCATTCATCCCTTGCATTTGTTTGTTATTTGTAATTTGATATAATTTACTAAAAGGATTAATTCTAATATGATCTTACATTCCATTAGGCCTCATTGTATATTTTGTCATCATATAATACTTTAGGTAGATACTCATCTTTTAGTCCTTGTGTTTGTGTGTTATATTTCCTTTCTTTTTCTTTTTCCATTTTGTGTGGTGTTTGTTGTGTGTTTCTCCCATCCTGTTAGATGGAAGTCATTGACATTTGTGTCACACAATAAAAGTTTTTGTAGGATCTCTCTCCATGTTTTTCTATAGCAACTCTCTAACACTTTGTTCTTAACCAAGAAAAAACTATTCTTTATTAGATATGGTCAAGTTTAGATTATTTGTAATTTTATTAAAAAAATTATATCTTATTGTCCACTGATGTAATTGAAAAAAAAAATCAACTTTGTGTTGAAATTTTATTAATCTTTAAAAATGTCAAATGACCACTTTGATCACATTATGTTATATTGTTAAGTTCTTAAATTTTAAGGAATACTTGGATCTATAGAGCTTGATCAAAACACAACAAAATCTAACAACAGTCGCAATTAATTGGTTTAATGACATTTCTTAAACAAATCACCTTTCTCATAAGACATTTATTTTTCTTTCAAATGGGAAAATGAGAGAAATGTTTCGTGAATTAGTGTATTGAGGATCATAATGGCACCTTAGGTATTTAACCTATTAAGGGTTCTATTATTCCTTAATGGACCAAACTAGGTTTTTGCTCATTAAGCCTATATTACTCTTTTGTTGGCATTCTAATGAGGTCACTAAATTGGATCACTTGTATTAAGTTCATCTAAATATAAAATAACTAATATAAATGTTATCATAAAATATGTAGACCATATTTATAATTAGAAATTATAAAAATTTTAGTACTTCATGTTTTTATATATAGAGAAAATGTCATGTAAGCATTGTATGTTACTATAAATATTATACTCATGTTATTTGGGGTGTTACAATAAAGGTTGTGGTGGTGTAGGTTATTAGTAGCAACTACAATGATAGATCATGTAACAAAAAATGATTATAGTTGGTGGCGACAACAATATGAATAACTATGACAATGGTTCCATAGGTAATGATTTATGATAATGGTGGTCCTGATTGCAAGAGCAAGAAAAGTGATGACAATTGCAAAGTTGGTAATGACAATGGCTATAAGGATGATGATGGCAAGTTATAGTTATGGCGACATAGTTATAACATAGTGAATGGTGGTGGTGCGATGTTATTATGAGTATTTTAAGAAAAATAAAAAGAGTTGAATAGTTAAATTAAAAAATAAATTAACTTTATGCTAGTGGAATAAGTTTTTTTAAAAAATTTGTATTTGAAAACCGAAAGCTTATAACCATCTCAAATAATCGTTTAAGTTACAATTAAGCTTTTAGGAATTTTAAAATAAGATCTAAAACAATGTTCCTTCTAAATTAATATCAAATAAAGAGAAATATTTACAATTCAACACAACATAAAGATGATAATAAAGAAAATGTTTCTTCATAATATAAATGCTATGCTTGGATTCAACCTTATGGATTGCTAGGAGTGTCAAAATAATTATTTGTCTATAATTCATTTAGGTCATTCATGTATAATTCAATATAGTCCACTTGATTGCTAAAAAAAAACTTGGATTGAATTTAGTAGATCATATAATTAAATGGATGGATTACAATCTTTTATCTTTTTATTTTCAAATTATCATGGACCATTTAATTAATGTTTAATGGGTCAAAATCAATCGAAGATATTTTCTTCATATTTATTTTTTTTCAATAGTTATTAAATATTTTACATCCATTTTTCATTAATTAGAGTGTTCACAAGTCAAATTTGGTTTTATTTCAATGAAAACAAACTAAACCAATCAAAATTGTTTGGCTAAGTATAGCTAGTTTCATTAATAAGGTGAAATTTCTCTATCCAATATCAAGGTGAAATTATTTTAGTTAAAACCAAGGTGAAGTTATTTTAGCCAATGCCAAGTTGAAGATACTTTGGTCAATATAGAGTCAAAAATGTTTTTGTTGAGGTTGAGCTAAATATGTTGTTGAAGATACTTTAACCATGACAAAGTTAAAGGCGATTAGTCAAATTGAAGATGCTTTGGCCCGATTTAAGATATTTTGGTTGAGGCCAAGTCAAAAATATTTTTATGGACATTTAAGAAACAAAATATTTTTGAAATAGTAATTTTTTAATTTTAAAAGATATTTTATGGATGGATTGCATATTCACATGTAAAAAAATTGTTAATGTATGGATTTACCAATATTGGTTGACAGAAGTGGTAGTAGCTTGTGTCTCTTGACCAAGTGGTTTAGAGTTCAAATTCTAGCATTGAGTATGAAATAAACTATGTTGGGAGGAAAATACCTGACTTGTATTTGCTTAAGGTCTTTGACAAAGTGTTGTCGTTGCTTTTGATCGTAGAGACTTTGTAACACCCTTTTTATTATCATAAAAAACTTTTTGAAATTTGCATAATTAACTAAACACCTTTATTAAATGTACAATATCTAATTTTTTTCTTAACTTAAAAACCCAAAATAATTTTTCGTCATTAGATTTTTCAAACGAATGATCCTAAGTATTTGTAAAATCTTTTCGATTATTTTTCATCAATCTTTTTGAGGTTAAGTTTTGAGGTAAAGAAAATCATGCGGACAATAATAGTATAGTAAACAATCAAGAATGATAATAAGCATTTTCTTATAAGTAGAAATTGAATAAACTAATATACCTTAAGTAACGAGTTCAAATGGCCAAGTAATTTCAAAATTATTTAGATTATAAATCATCACTTATATGCTAGTAAATTTCATCATAGCTAATACACACACAAACTTTAAACACACAAAATAACATGTACCAAGTCATAAAACATGTTCCTATGGTCTTCGAGGTCCAAACTATTGTCTAGTGGATATTAGTTGTCTCCTCCCTAGTTAGAAATCATCCCTGATAATGAGAACCTGCCCCCCATCACTCTACTAGGAGCTGCATGTGACGTTTGGAAGTTGACAGGCTCACTTCCATCAACATCTGAAAAGTGGAGGTTGCAAGAGTGAGTCAACCATCCTAAAGCACACACAAACAATGGAATAACATAAAGTAAAATATATCTCACATACTCTCTCCTTATTGCGTCGTGTCTATTGGGATGCTCTACAAATCATATTTTAGGGTCCCTCAATGCCTCCAAAATTTCTATCTCTAAGAAGATTTACACAAAATGTATTATTTAATCCAAGATTTGCTTTCTAGGTGATGATCGAAAGTACATATCTTGTCTAGTACAATGAATCATGATACTCTCAACTGGATCATGGTAATGCTCAGCTTTGTCAGGGATGTCAAATTGGTTATATGAATCCTTCTAATCTCAGAGTCGTGACAACTTGACACCTTATACTACCCTAAGGACTCACCCAAAGCCTACAGACATTTCTCAAATACCTACTTTAGTCAATTCGTACAATACTCCAATCTTTATTGTCGCACATGATTTTTTCATATCATTTGCCAACTACCTCCTTCATCTCTGCAACCGAGTCTCCATTCCAGGCATTGACACAACATGAGTAATCAAATAAGGTTTTACTCTTTTGATTTGTGAACCTTTCAAACTCTCAAGTAGACTTCTTATACAATTTAAGCTCTTGCTCCTCTTTAAAATTCAAATCTTTCGATAAAGCATGAACACACGGGAAACCATAATCCATACGGGGACTTGTTGCCATCAAAAATCCTCATGCATTTTTCTATTTTATTCTTCCTTTTTACTTTGTCACTCATAGACATCCCACCATGTTCTTTCATCAGAACATGCCTTAAAGCATATAAATTTCCTCTCTTCTAATAATAGAAGCAAGACATTTAGCCCTAACAACTTCAAACCTCAATTCTATTCATTAACAAACGTTAATAATAATGATAATTAAAATGGGGTAATGAGTTCTTTTCCCCTTTTCATGCATATCTCATCCTTCATCAGCTATATTATGTAGAATGATTATAAATGTGTATTAAGTAAGGAAAGATAAGTAACTAGATAAAACAATTTCAGAAACCAAAGCAAAAGTTTTATTTGTTCTCTAACATCGATAATTTTCCTATTCATTAAAATTATTTATTATTAACATTATTATTATTATTATCATGTTACGCCTAATATTCGAGTTAACAATTATTAAATTTATAAGAATTTATTTTCTATTTATTTATTATTTATTTAGTCACTTAAATATCATCATTTATTTATTTAGTTTATGAATTTATTAAGCTAATGGGACTACTATTTCTTCTAGACCCTGACCCTACATTATACACATTAAGTTCATTCTCAATGATTGTTAGAATAAATTGGTAGCATGAACTATCATAGTCTTTATATTGATTAATATTAAGTTAAAACTAATCAATTTCAATTTATTTAGTAGTATACATTTTATGCATATCTATATTGTTATGATTTAACATAGGTGACTTATCAATTCACACAATTAACTCTAATGTTACTATTATCATTAGCAACAAAATTTAAAGTAAAACAATGATCTTTATACCAACTAGGTTTTATTTTAATGCTAATCATCCCAAGTTGTTTATTCAATTATATTTCTCTATATAAATATCTCTTTATTAGAATCAGATAATTACTCAATTTATCTCTTATAATTATCTGCATTTTTTTTATTACTATACTCTTTATCTCTTTTTGTCTTTCTCTCACTCTCCCTGTCTCTTATCTCACTTTCTTCCTCTTTCTTCTCTCTCTTACTTTCTCCCTCTCTTTCTCCCTCTTTCTCTCTCTTTATTTCTTTTTATCTTTCTTTCTTTCTTTCTCTCTGTCTTTCTCTCTTTCTCTCTCTATTTCGCTTTCTCTCTCTCTCTCTTTCTCTCTTTCTCTCTCTATTTCGCTTTCTCTCTCTCTCTCTTTCTCTTCCTCTTTCTTTCTCTTTCTCTCTCTTTCTTTTCCTTTTTGTTAAGCCCCAAGTCTCTTGAAGCTTGATTTCCCATAAATCTTCATCTTAAACAAGCAAACTATCAAGGAGAAGTAATGGACTAGGGAGAAGAATTGGTTTCCGCCACTTGAAGACAAATCTTCAAGATAAGGAATGAATGAATCCACCATAAAGTTTCTATGCTTTGATAATAATTCAAAGAGAAAATACTCACTAGAGACTAGAGAGAGAATTTTACAAAATTCACGATGAAATTTTATTCAAAATGATCAAAGGTGTTGACTCTTGTTGACGTACAAACTTATATAGGCAATAAGCAAGTTAATCACGAGCCAACTAGGAGCTACATGTGACGGTTTAGGCTTACAAGAAGCATAAGGCCCAAACCAAGCATATACAAGTCCAAATCCTAAATGCTAATTGGCCAAAATACAAGTCCAAACTCAAATCAAACTTAAAAGAGATCCTAAACTACTTGGCCCAAAAAAAAAGGCCTAAAACATGGAACCTAAACTACAAATGATCAAATTGGGCTTGTGACCCAAGGATAGCCCAATATCAAGCTCATGAAGCTTGGACTCACAAAAATTCAACAAGAATCCAATCTTCTCTTCAAGTATTTTCTTCTTAGATCTTGTAAGACGACCTTAAATGTTCTAATCTCCATCTACATAGGCTAGGCTCCTATCATCCATTCCTTCTTAAGGAGGATTCGTCCTCAAATCTAGATCTTCTAAACCTGCAAAATAAGGAGAAAGATCAACCACATTAAAAGTATTACTCACCCCATAAGAAAAAGGTAAGTCAATGATGTATGCATTATCATTGATCATTTCCAAGTCTTTAAAAGGATCATCTCCTCTATCTTGAAGTTTGGACTTTCTTTGAGAAGGAAAACGATCCTTCCTCAAATGCACCCAAACAAGATATCCAATGTTAAAGATCATTTTGTTCCTACCTTTGTTAGCTTGTTTGGAATATTGAGCTAACTTCTTTTCAATTTGGTTTCTCACTCTCATGAATATCCTTCATAAATTTTGCCCTAGAAACCCTATTAGAATTGACTATATTAGACAAGTTAGGATGAGACAATACATCCAAAGGAGTAAGAGGATTAAACCCATAAACCACTTCAAAAGGAGAATAATAAGTAGTTGAATTAACTACTCTATTATAGGCAACCTCTATATAGGGTAGACATTCCTCTCAATAGCTGACCCAAAATTCTATTCACCACCTCTATTTGGCCATTAGTCTAAGGATGGGAAGATGTGGAGAACAACAACTTTGTCCCCAACTTTCCCCATAAAGCCTTAAAACATGACTCAATAACTTTGGATCCCTATTAGATACAATGGTCTTTGGCACACCATGAAACCTAATGATCTCTTTGAAAAACAAATTAGCCACATGGCATGCATTATCATGTTTGTGGCATGGAATGAAATGCGTCATTTTAGAAAATCTATCCACAACCACAAATATGGAATCCCTTCCATTTCTAGTCCTAGGTAACCCAAGGACAAAGTTCATGGACAAATCTATCCAAGGAGAGGAGGGTATAGGCAAAGGTTGACACAATCCATAGTGCATCAATTTGGCCTTTACTTTGTGACAAACATTACACTTCTTACAAAATATATTTACATGGTGCTTCATCTTTGGCCAAAAGAAATGTTCTTATAAGACATGCAGAGTCTTATTTTCCCCCAAAATGACCCATTAAACCTCCCTCATTGGCTTCCTTAATCAACATATCTCTATATGAACTCTAAGGAATGCATAACCTTTTTCCTTTAAAAAGGAAGTCATCTTGTTGAAAGAAATCTAAATAAGGTTTATTCAAACATAAATCAAATATTTTTGACAAATTCACATCATCTTTATACAATTCCTTGATACTACTAAACCCAGAGTAGAATCCATAAAGGAGATAAGTGCATACCTCCTAGAAAGAGCATTAACCACAACAGTGTTTGATAACATAAGGGAATTACTCTAGATACTCCACCCACTTAGCATGACATTTATTGAGTTTTCTTTTACCCTTCAAGTATTTGAGAGATTCATGATCATTATGTATAACAAACTCTCTAGGAAGAAGATAGTGTTGCCATGTTTGTAGTGCCTTGATAAGAGCATAAAGCTCTTTATCATAAGTGGAATAATTTAGATGAGCACCATTAAGTTTTTCACAAAAATAAGCTATAGGATGACCTCCTTGCAAAAGAACTGCTCCAACTTAAAGGATTTCTAAAAATTTGGAAGAGCAAGAACATGAGCTTTAGTTAATTTATCTTTTAGGGTTTGAAAGGCTTGTTCCCGACCCTTTTCCCACCTAAACACTACATTTTTTTTAACCAATTTATTTATAGGAGTTGCTATAGTACTAAAATTTGGAATAAATCTCCTATAAATGTTGGCTAACCCATGAAAGCTTCTAATATCACTTATGTTTTGTGGTGTTGGCCAATCTATAATTGCCTTAATCTTTTCTTCATCCACCTTTACCCCTTGAGCACTAATTACAAATCCTAAGAACACTACTTTGTCTACACATAATGTACATTTTTATAAATTGGCAAAAAGGTGTTGCTCTATAAAAACACTCAACACTTATCTTACATGTCCTATGTGACCTTCAAGGGATAGACTATACACTAGAATATCATCAACATATACCACAACAAATCTGCCAATAAAATCTCTAAGGACATGATTCATGAGTATCATGAATGTGCTTGGACTATTAGTTAGACCAAAAGACATTACTAGTCATTCATACAATCCAAATTTGGTCTTGAATGTAGTTTTCCATTCATCTCCCTCTCTCATTCTTATTTGATGATACTCACTCTTAAGATCAATCTTTGAGAAGAGAGAAGCACCATATAGCTCATCCAATAAATCCTCCAACATAGGGATAGTGTGTCTATACTTAATTGTAATGTTATTAATGGGTCTACAATCAATGCACATTCTCCAAGACCTATCCTTCTTATATACTAGAATGACAAGCATGGCACATGGGCTCATGCTCTCTTGTACCCACCCTTTGCTAATCAAACTCTCAACTTGCTTTTGTATCTCCTTGGTTTTAGGAGGATTACTTCTGTAGGCAGGCCTATTAGGAAGGCTAACTCTTGGAATTAAATCAATCTAGTGTTCTATTCCTCTAATAGGGGGACTCCTATGGGAATGTCCTTTGGAAACACATCACTAAACTCCTTAAGCAATTTCTCAAACCTCTTTACCTCTTGAAAAGAAACTAACAAGTTCTCACTTGATACTTGCTTTACCTTTTCCTTTCCCTTTTTCTTCTTATCTTTCTTTTCTTCTTGAACCATAAACCCCATGTGGATCTTGAGTTTTTGATCTCTTTTGTTCTTCATGCTCAACTGATCTCTACTTACTTCTTTAGGGGAAAGAGGTTTGAGAGATACCTTCTCCACATCATGCTTGAAACAATAAATGTTAGATACACCATTAAATGAAACATTTATATCAAATAACCATGGCCTACCTGACAAAATATGTATAGCTTCCATTGGAACAACATCACATAGTACTTCCTCTAAGTATGTCACAATGGAGAAAATGAGCATAACTTGCTTGTTTATAACAAGCTCTCCCATCTCACTAAGCCATTGAAGCTTATATGACTTTGGGTGAGAGGTCACATGCAAGGCAAACTTATCCACAATCCTAGTGCTATCTACATTAGTGCAACTACCTACTATCAATGATGAGGGAACACACCTGTCCCTTCACAAGACACCTAGAATGGAAAATATTTTCTCTTTGAGAGACGTCATACTTGTGAGGAAAATCACTTAACATACATCTAACAACAAGCAATTCACCATCCTCAAGTGAGTGAATGGTGTCACTATCACCCTCACTAGAGACGTCACTCTCATATATGGAAGAAAAGCTATCAATGCTTCCATTTTCTCTCACTATCATGACCTTCTTGTTGAGGAATTAGGAAGCAATGTGTACCGGTCCTAGGCATCTAAAGCATTTAATCAAACTAGATAGAGGGAGTGGGGGTGTTCTTGCTTACAAGCTTGCCTTCTATGGGTAAAGAAATAGAAGAAGAAGAAACATCTACACTACTTTTTACAACTTGATTTTTCAAGGAGGACATGCCCTCCTTCTTGGGATTTGCCTTCCAAGAACTTGATGTTCTTATGTTCCTTTTGTTCCATTGTCTCCTCTTCAATTGTTGTTCCACTTTGATGCACCTATGAAACAAATCATGCAAGTTAGTATAGGGTTGAAGTTCAACTATATCTTATATGTCTCTATTCAAACCATTTAAACATCTTGTCATGGTAGCCTCTTGAGGCTTATCCACTTCGGCTTTAATCAAACAAAGTTCAAGTTCTTTGAAATATTCATCAATGCTTTTATTACCTTGATAAAGACTTTGCAATTATCGTGCACGTCTCTAATGTATGTAGAAGGAACAAACCTACCCCTCATGGTATGTTTTAAATCCTCTCAATCCTTTTCTCCTATTCTTTTATTTCTTCTAACTTCCTCTTGGAGTTGGTTCCACCAACTCATTGTATATTTCTCAAATGATAACGTAACAACCTTTAATTATTTAATTGAGCTTAATGCATGACAATTAAATATTTGATCTACCTTCGTTTCCCATTCAAGATATAATTCAGGGTTTGAAGAAACCTCAAACTTAGGTAGAGCCACTTTAGGCTCTTCTTCTCTTTCTTCTCTACCATATCTAGGTCTAGGTTCATCATTTTCATCATTATGTCTTGATCTAGACCAATGGGAACCACCTACATGCCTCATCCTAGTATGATTAAGCCTTATTCTATCTCTTCTAGATGCATAATCATCAAATGAATCATCACTAATATGAGAATATGCATTAGATTTATCATTTCTTTTAATCAGGTTTTAAGGTTCATGGCATGGTTGTTTCTTTCAAATCTATCATTCATTCTTTTTTCACTCTCCAATTAAATCCTTTGCATGTGTTTGATCATGTTAATTATCATCTTGGCAAATTTTGGAGACAAAACATCATTATCACTATCACTTGCCATTCCTACAATCAAAGAACAAATTTAGCACAATTAAAATATTAAGAGAAATTCTCATAACAAGGCACTCGTGTTTCACACTTCAAGGCTTTTCAAAGATGAGATACACTCTTGCCTTTTACCACTTCCTAAATTTCTTTTGTCAATAGGAAATAATTTCTCCAAATGCACAATTCAAAGGCTAAACTTTGTGAAAGAGGAACAGATTCAACCAAACAAAGAGTAAACCAAGTGAAATGAAAACTACAAGACAAAACTTAAGAAGCAAAAGAAGACAATCAACAAATGCTAAAGAAATGAAGGTACTACTCAAAGTAGAAAGAGATGAAGACAATTTAGCATAAGATGTAACATACTCAAAAATTCCAAAAAGAAACAAGAGAAGGAAGTAATGAGACAACTCAAATAAACCAAAGCATGCAATAAACAATTGAAGAAAGGAAGTAGGAGACTCAAAGCATGTAGATGATTTCACAATGATTCAAGAGTGCACTAGAATCACCAAAACAAGCTCTACATAATTTTAGAAAGTTTTCAAGATATATAAGAAACTTCAAAGCTTGTATTGCAAATAAGAAAGCCTATGAATGACTCAAGAAGTCATTACACACCAAAATAACAAGCAAATTAGGGTGAAAATACAAGAAATATGCCTTAATTTTAATGTCAAATGGCTTAGACACAAGCTTTCAAACAATAGCTTACAATTCCAAGTATTAGACAAGCAAAAACCACAAGATAATGTTGATTCTAGCTTGTATAAAGCAAGCACTCAATCTCAAATGGAAGTAAACAAGTGAAGAATGACTCAAGATTTGATGAAATACACGCACAAATTATGGTAAAGATGCCACGGGTTATATGCCTATTTTCATGCAATTTTCTTTATATTTTTTAACTTGTAATAGAAGCTCAAGAAGTGGCCGAGACCTTCATATTGCTTTCCTTGTCTTTCTATTTTGATTTTTTAATTGAATTTTGAAGGCACAAATATTCATAAAAATTGGAATCAAAGTTTGGACGCAAATTCAATTTTCACCAAAATTTGAATTGAAATTTAGAGGTAATTTCAATATTTCACCAAAATTTGAATATAGATTTGGAGGTAAATTCAAATTTCACCAAATTTTTGGAGGCAAAATTTGAAAGAACTCAAATTTTAGATGAAATTTAAAAGAGAAATTCAAATTTTAGAAGAAGAATGAGAAAAAGATTAATTCAAACTTTCAAGAATCAAAGGAGAATAGATTTCACAATTCAAACACAAGACAACTCAAGAAAATTGTAAGATCTAACAATCAAAAGCTTAGATCTAACTAGAAACATCTAAGAATCAAGATTAAACAAAAAAGTATCTCAAGAACACATGATGAACAATTGAACAAAAATCTTAGATCTAGGACAAACTATACACGTTTTACCAAATATGTTTTACATATTAATGATCCTAAACACATGGACAACAAAACCTATACATCAAATCAACAAGATAACCAAGAAAACTTGAAAATCTACTCAAGAACAAGCTTGAACAAGTCGCACCAAAGAAGAAGGAGAAAATAGCAAGGAACTAACCTTATTTGATGTAATCCAAGCTAGAGAACATGAGAAATCACTTCAAACATGTGTTCGAACCAAAACCAAAGCAAAACTAGCTTCAAAACAAGTTCAACAATGGAGGAAATGTGCTTGAACTCAAGGAAGAAGAAGGAGATCCACTTTGAACATGCTAAGCACCACTACCTCAAGGAATAAGTGACTCAACAAGTAAAGTGTGACTCAAACCAAATAGTAGAGCTTCCACCACTAACTACTTGAGCAAGGAAAGCATTACACAAGCAAGGAAAGCATGATAAAAGTAAGGAAATCATGCCTTATGTGACACACCAATGAATACTTGCACGAGCAAGGAAAATAGGCAAGGAACATGTGCTAAAATTCAAATGAACCAAGGACAAGCAAGAATAATGCACAAACAAACATTTTCAAACAATTCTAGCACAAATTAGATTAGATCTAACTGAATTTGAAGATTGATTTAAGCATGAGAAGCTCTTGATACCAAATGTTAAGCTCCAAGTCTCATGAAGCTTGATTTCCCATAGATCTTCATCCAAAACAAGCAAACCTTCAAGGATAAGCAATGGACTAGGGAGAAGAATTGGTTTCTGCCACTTGAAGACTAATCTTCAAGATAAGGAATGAATGAATCTACCACAAAGTTTATATGCTTTGATAATGATTCAAAGAGAAAATACTCACTAGAGACTAGAGAGAGAATTTTACAAAACTCACAATGAGATTTTATTCAAAATTATCAAAGGTGTTGACTCTTGTTGACTTACAAACTTATATAGGCAACAAGCAAGCTAATCACAAGCCAACTAAGAGCTACATGTGGCAGTTTGGGCTTATAAGAAGCACAAGGCCCAAAACAAGCATATACAAGTCCAAATCCTAAATGCTAATAGGCCAAAATACAAGCTCAAACTCAAATGCAACTCAAAAGAGATCCTAAACTACTTGGCCCAAAATACAAGGCCTAAAACATAGAGCCTGAACTACAAATGATCAAATTGGGTTTATGACCTAAGGATAATCCAATATCAAGCTCATGAAGATTGGACTCACAAAAATCCAACAAGAGTCCAATCTTCTCTTCAAGTATTTTTCTTCCTAGATCTTGTAAAAGGACCTTGAATGTTCCAATTTCCATTTGTAGAGACTAGGCTCCTATCGCTCTCTCTCTGTCTCTTTCTCTTTCTTTCTCACTCTGGCCTCTTCTTCCTTCTTTTTCCTCTTCTTTCTCAGTTTTGAAGAAATTCAAACTACCCTTAAGCTTCAATCACTCAACAACTTCGAGCACAGATTCAAAAATCAAAATCAATTAATCCAAATTCATTTCAGTCAGTAGAAAAACATAATTCGCAGTTCAAATTTTCCACACAAGCATGGAATATGAAATCAAAAATGTGAATTAATCACTAGTGGCAGTGTTCAATGTTTCCATAAATCTAACAAACATAATCTTAATCATAAATGATGATTTCAAAGGAAAAAAATTTGATTTCGCAAGCCAAGAAAAGAAAAGAGAAGGAATCATGAACAAGATGGTGGCTCCTCCTACCTGAAGTGGTATCTGACGAGCCCGTGGAGTTTCTAGTGACTTCTGTGGTCTCCAGCGAGTCACTACGAGCGTTCTAATTGCCTTTGTCTCTCCATTGGGTGGCTCTACATGAGGGGTCGTTGAGCGAGGTTTACGTTTGGTTAATGGAGGAGGAAGGAGATGAACTCGCTGCACATTGGAGTTTATCATTTCTTACAGTGAAGGCTATCTAGACGGCTCAAGTCCTTCATGTCTTGCAGGTGGCACAGCAGCTGCAGGCACAACAGGGGAAAGGTGCTCGAGGAAGAAGAAGAAAAAGGAAGATGGTTGCAAGCAACTTGGTAGAGGCAACGTGGCTTGTTCATTGTCATTTGTTTATGCACAAGGAGGATTCAAATAGAAAATTTTGCAACAAAATGACATCGAACGCCCTTTGGCTCAACGGTTAAGACGTTGAGCCCAACGCTAGGTCCCCCCTTCGAGCCTTCCCAAGGCACTTTTGGTTCTTTCTGATTTTTTTTCCTGATTTCAGGAAAGATAGCTCTTATACATTTAGTTTCCTAATTTAGACGCGGATGGGTCTAACGGTCTAGTGGCAGCATGCCTTCATTCTTTTCCTCGCGTTCTTGGTCGCAAGTTTGAACCCCTCCTCCCCTCTTTTTTTCAGCTTATTTCGCTTTTATTCATTTCTTTTACCAACATAGCATATATACCAATGAGCGCCTTATATATCACAACGGGCTTAGTGGCTTAGTTAGCCTGCGCGCTCTACATCCTCTCTAGGGACTTGGGTTTGAATCTTAACTTCATTTTTGTTTTTGTAATTTTCATGCTTTATGTGTGTGTGTGTGTATATACACACACACATATTATATTATATAATTAATATTTTTCATATTTTAATTATTCTAAAAATATAATTATATTTTTTCCTTTTATTCTTAC
>JAMLFT010007085.1:0-15251 GCA_026544285.1 Pachyrhizus erosus
AAATAGTTTTAAATATTCAAATTAATCTTATTAATTTAATTTTAAATATTCAAATTAATTTAAATAATTATCATTATGATTTAAAGATATTTAGAATTATTACTAATTATTGTAAACTTAAATTATGAATCAATCATTTTAATTATCCATTAATGGTCATTATGTTTTAAAAGTTGACCGTTGAGAAATTATTACGACATTATTTTTTGCCGTTTTTAATTTAATTTCTGACAGGAATTTAATTTCTAACCCTAACAATCTTCAATATATACAACTATTTCTGATGGGTTAAATAGATGAGGTGAAATTTCTTGCTAGTTCTGTTCCTGAATATTTCAGATGGGGCTGTTGTATCCTGGGGGATTACGCCATGGGCGGACAAATCCTTGAGGGCAGTGTAATTACACGCCTCAGCCTACGAGACATCATCAACATCATCAAGCTTCTCCAACGATTGTTCGAAATTATCCAACATTGTAAGCACTCAATAACAAAATTACGTGCCTGAACTCAATAAAAAATTACATTTTATAGTCTCTCAAAATTTAATAAAAAGACTAAAAAAATATTTTTAAAATTCAAAAACTAAAAAATATAAATTATTTTTGGATAATAAAAAACAAATCCTGTTATTCAATTGAGGAACTAAGTACAAGATCCTCTTATTTGTAAAATTCATGTTTTTTTTATCGACATTTGTATATTATTTAAAATAAGATATAAAATAAAATATGTTTTTAATTTCTCACTTTAGTTTGACTTTTGTTTTTAGTTTTTTATATTTTTTTTATTGTTTTTAGCCCTTTATAAAATATTTTATTTTATTTTTAATTTTTAACATTAATTTATAATGTGATAATCATAAATTATATATTTTTTTTTTTATAAATTTCTAACACCTTTTAACCACTACAAACTTTTTGATAGTCTAAATATTTACTTTTATAATATTTTTTGTGGTTTCAGAAAATCTGGGTTCAGGATTCCTCTTCGTAGCAACATTTCTTATGGTTTAAATCTATCAAAAAATTTTGAGCAATTAAAAATCATATAAAAACTTAAACTCAACATTTTTAAACACAAAATTTATTTATCATATTATTATTTAACGGTTTAAATTAACACCAGAGATAAATATGAATAAAACATAATAATTTATAAGAGACTAAAAATAATAAAAATATTATAAATAATTAAAATTATAAATTAAGATAAAATGAAAAATCTAAAATAAATTCTATCCTAAAGATTATTAGTAAGTTAGTATATGGTTTGTTTAAAATTATATACAAGTAAGTTAAATTTCTAGAAAAGTGGGGGACAAGTTCCATGACTTCAATAAAGATGGGGTTGGTTTTAATTTGTTACATTCATCCCTTTTAAATTCAGGGCGAAAACTGACTTTATTTCATTTACTGGTAATTCTATCGAGTATTAAATGTGGATAGCTCTCCAAGGTATAATAGGAAAATACATTAAAAGCAATATATGAAAATTTATAAAAGCATCTTAATAACCGCTAAGACATCAGTTATTGGAATAGTTTATACACAATTTCATAGAAAAGTTTAATATTTAAATTTTGGATAAATTAATATTTATTTTTTAACTTTATTTTAATTTAAGATCCTTTAATTTTTCTCATTGTGATTTTTTATTTTAATTTTTTTTTTCATACTTTGATTTTAACCGTGGTAAAAAAATATCATATTTACCAACAAATTATTGACTCAAATAAAATTATGCTTTGATCCTTTAAATAAAGTATTGTGTGTAGTTTCTTATGAAAACATGATCATGAGGAGAAACTACATTAAAGATGTCAAATTAGGATCCTAGTAGATTTTACTCATCAATAAAATTAATTCAATACTTTATACTAATAACATAGTTACCAAAAAATTAAATAATTGTTAATTTCATCCATTTTAAGTAATTTATCTTTATTACAAAACAAAAGTATAATAAATAAATAATAAATATGTAATTTAATTAATGAGTTTCATATATACTATCATTTCATTTTTAAAATTTTATGAAATGAATAAATATTTCCTAAATTATTAAATCGATATTCACATTAGCTCCTACATTAAGTTTTTTCTACTAACTTTAATAAAATATCTTATGTGACATATCGACTGCTTAGGTGGTATACACATGACATATTTAAATAATTTTCATGTGCAAATACTGTTTTTAAGAGTTTTAGGATACATATGAAAAATCGTAAAACCTCTAATTTAAACCTCAAATTTAGCTCTCTTTATCATATTAGTGCTTGAATTTTATGAAATATTAAAAAATAATTCTTAAAATTATATTTAACCTTTTTATATTAGTCAAAACAGTAACTCATGACTGCTACATTTAATTAATCATTGCTTTAGGATAGATGTAAAAATTCATAAAACCTCCAATTTTGTTCTTAAATTTGCTCTTATTTCCATATTAATGTTTGATTTTTTTTATGAAAATTAAAAAATAATCCATAAATTTTATTTCATATTTCACATTAATCCAAATATTAACTCATGACTTCCATATTATTTTCACAAATGACATCTTAAATAGATAAACATATTTGTGACACATTTATAGAATGTATTAGATAATGAATATGTTAGTTCAGTCGTTAGATAGTTGAATAGTTGAACTAATATTGTTACTCAGTTACCTCTATTGTATATAATTAAGCAACAAGAAAACTTGTTGATAGATATAATCCTATTATGTTAAAAACAATGCATATAGAACTTTGTCTTTTTTTATGTTTGTATGCTTGACATCATATATAGAATGACCTTCGTTACATAGTTAATAAGAATTAGGGTCGCACAATTTCATATTTGTTACACTACTAATTACTATTATCTTCATGTTTAAAGGATCAATAAACTTTTGAACTCAATAGACTTCTCTAACTAGAATAATAAACTAATTTTAAAATGCACACTATAAAGTTTTTAAGATCACATTGTACTTTCTATCCATTATTTTTTTTCCAATATTAGACCTTACTACAACCATAAAGAGTGAAATTGCATGGTGAAATCCTTTGTAACACATCATATAATTAGGTAATCACCATATTTTGTGGGAATGAGAAATACAAACCTACAACACATAGCACCACACTAACCATTGATCTCGTACATTATAACCATTATGCTCTGTGTTACTTGGACATGATGATGTTATATACTTTTTTTGAATTAAAATATAAGCAAAAAAATTAGTACATGCTAATTAAAAAAAGTAAGTATATAATTTAACTTTACCAATCTCATTTAAAAATAAATTTGTGTTATAAATTGTCCTTCATTAAAATTTCATAGCACAACAATAAAAAAATAAAATAGAGTTTCGATTAAATTAAAAGATGTTTGGAATAATATCATTAAATAGGCAGATTAGTCAAAATTTATTTATATTTTAATATACCACACATAATTTTTTCTTGTTACTTATATTTCAAATTGTAGGGGTATTTTATTGAAAGAGTTATAGTCAAGACCTTCAAAGCTTCCACTTCCATTTTTTCCCCTTGAATGCACACGTTCTAAGAATACTAACATGGAAGGTCCATGTGCCATGTTTTGTTGGAAGATAACAATTTTTACAAAATCTTGAATTACATAATTTAACTCCTAAATTTTTAAGCAGCAAATAAATAATAACGCAGTACATAATGGACGAACACATTGTCCAATATACGAAAAAAAAAAGAAAGAATAATGACACATGTAAAAACAAAATGGACAATCATTATCATGTTGTGGAGTTGTGTTTCTCATCCTCTTAAAACACAATAATGATTTTGGCATGACGTGTTTTAAGGGAGTCTCATCCTGTGATTCTATTATCTGCCATACAAGTATGGTATGAAGTTAAAGAAAATGAAATATAGAAAGGAGGACATGAGGACAAAAATAGTTAAAATTTTTGGTTGAGTGCAAGAAGTAAAGATAATAATTGTAAGAAATAAAAGGGAGACACAACATATATGACAGTATATTATTGTCTTTGTTAACTAAGACATAGAAGTTATTGCATGTGTGTGACACAAAAACATTTAAAAGTCAAGTTGGACATTCTATTAAAAACAGTATAGGAGTTAATGTTTGAACTAAATTTAAAGATGAAATATAAATTTGTAAATTATTTTTTAATTTTATAAAATTTAGGAACTAATATAACAAGTGATCGAGAGATTAATTAGATGTGAGAATTTCCTAGTTTGCATATTTAGATTTAAATTCTTGAAAATAGTCTGTATAGATTATACAGACACATCATGTTTGTGCTATACGAATATTTGATTTTTAGTTAACACACATTCTGATTTACGTTGAGCTGAATTCATAAATATAGTGTCTTGGACTGAACCTCCTTTGGAAGCTAATTTGTAGCAAAATACCAAACATGACATATATTAATTAATTAATTTTATTCTTTCATTAAATTGCGATGGTAAAATCGAGGGAGGAATAAAATCAGAAATTTGCAGCACGATAGATTAAAAACGTAACGGAGTAAATGGGAGGATGCATCAAAGTGGGAGATGGAATGCCCCGTCACGCGAAGATGAGAAAGCCACGACTATAGCATTATGAAACGGTAAACGTGGCACGCTCTACCACCGCTGAGCCATCTCCATCGTTAGCCCCACTTCCCTATTTTCTTTGCCTCTGGGCTCACTCCCCTATTAATAACTTGTGCTGCTAATTGCAACCTTTGCTCTTATTATGCAAGCACCAAGCACCAAGCACCAAGCACCAAGCACCAAGCCCCAAACACCATGGACAATGTGCCTCACATAAATAAATCAACTCAAGCATGCACCCACACACCCTACTGCCACCACAGTTCATAGTCAAAGAGCTACCCAGTTTTCAAAGTTGGCTACTTTAACTTGCTGCCTGCATATTGTGCCATATTTATATAGTGGTGGATAGTGCACAAATTGCACGCCTCAGATATGGGAAGGGCTCCTTGTTGTGAGAAAGTGGGATTGAAGAAGGGGAGGTGGACACCGGAGGAGGATAACATTTTGACCAAGTATATTCAGGCCAATGGAGAAGGTTCCTGGAGATCATTGCCAAAAAATGCAGGTATCAATAATTAACAGTATTATTATCCTTTCTTATTTTAATTTTTTATACATATTTTTTTTTAATTTTAATTAATTTTACTGAATATAATACAAATTAACTTTAGTTTAAATTTATTTTATTGAAAGAGAATAACATTTTGATCAAATTAATTTTATTTAATACGATGTAAAATAATAATAATAATTTTTAAAAATTATATTGAAAATACAAATAAAAATAATAATTAATATTCCATTAAAAAACTAATATAATAATTATTTTGAGATAATTTTTTTTTTTTTATCTTACACTATAATAAGAGAAAGAAAGTATTCTTATGTACTCATTTTGCTTAGCTGGGTATGCTTTTGTTGAGTGTGACCTTCCAACTATAGCATTAATCGTAGAGGGTTTAATTTGTGTCATTGATTGGCTTTCCCTCTGACTGACATTTAAGAATTTGCTTTTGAAGGGTTGTTAAGATGTGGGAAGAGTTGCAGGCTAAGGTGGATTAACTATTTGAGAGCTGATCTCAAAAGAGGGAACATTTCTGTTGAGGAGGAAAATACTATTGTGAAGTTGCATGCTGCCTTTGGCCATAGGTTAGTCTCAAGATTACTCATACATGATAGTTTTTAGACTTATAATTTTATTTATTTTTTGGTTTTTATAAGTAAGGTATTTTTATTTTAATTTCTATAAAAATTAATTTTTTATTTTAATTTTTATTATCAAATAGTTATATTAATTAATGATGAACATTGATAATTCATAATTTCTTACATTATCAAAAAGTTTAATAAAATAATCATATTTAATTTTTTAAATAATGTTTTTAATTAATACAATTAATGAAAATTTAAAAATATAATTTATAATAAAAATATATATTGCTGATTATGATATGATAAATAATAAATTATTGATGTTATTTATGATATTATAAGTTAGTATTGTTATTGATAGTAAATATTAAAAATATAAAAAATAAAAATAAAATAAAATTTTTGATATAATTAAAATAAAAAAATTCTATTTTATAAGATGAAATATTATTTAAGATTAGTTTTATGATAAAAAAATTTATATATATCACTCAAAATAAAATTTATTCAAAGATAACTTTACTAAATCAACCAACCAAAATATTATTTAAGATTAGTTTATTGATCAAAATTTATATATATATATATATATATCACTCTAAATAAAGTTTATTCAAAGATAACTTTACTAAATCAACCAACCAAAAATATTATTTAAGATTAATTTTATTGATCGAAAAATTTATATATATCACTCTAACTAAAGTTTATTTAAAGATTATTTTAAAAGTTTGAAACTGAAAAGAAAGAAAGGTGACAAAAAATGAGTCGGTCTTCCTTTTCATCTCTTCAATGCTATAAAAGGAAACGTTAAAATACTGTTGTAATATATAGTAATTGTATAATTTTAATTGTTATTAATGAAATTAAAAAAGAGAAAAATATCTGTTGGAAACAAAAATTTTTCCTCAAGCAATCATGCTGAGAGTAAAGAATACGACTGTTTACTTTTTTTGTCTGTTAAAATGTTCTCTCTTATTTTTCGCTCTCATCCTTAAAGTACGACGAAGTTCAGAGCCTCGGTCGACGCATGCATCTCGTGCACTGAATAGAAAATATAAAAATATGACACAACACAATAAGACATTCTTTTTTATATATTTTTATTATTGATTAAAAATTTATGATAATAATTAAAATAAACCAATCTTTAGGATGTTAATTTTTGTTTAAATAAAACTTCTTACTTTTAAATTAGGATGATAACATTTTCCAGTAAAAGAAATACTACACATTAAAAAAAATTATCAAATGAATTTACTAATTATTTAAAAATTTTATTTATCCTCTTAAAAAGATAAAACATATTAATAAATATAATTAATAGTTTTAATTTAAAATATTTTTAATTAATTTACAAATCTTATGTCTCTTTATTTTTTTTAAAATAGAAAAATATTTTAAAAGATCAATGAATGATGATTAAAATAATAACCAATATTGTTTTAAATTTTCAATAAATAAAAATAAATTCTCAAAATAAAAAAATTTATAGTAGAAATTCAAAACTAATAAAATATGACGATTTTTTTAACAGAATAATTCTAAATCCTAATTTCCTTATATGATAATTATAAATTTTATTTGATATTTTTAAGTTATTAAATATATATATATATATATATTTGTAAAACAACAAGAAGATTATAAAAGAACTTAGTAAAAGTATCTTTATTGTCCTTTCCGACATCAATGACCTTAAAAGTTAAAAGAAAAAAAATAAATACTGGGACCGCCTTCAATAATTCCGCCGTATTCAATCATGGTTTCTGCCCAAACTTAAAAAAACTCATTTTTTGTTATTTCTGTTTAACATATTTTAATTTTAACACCGTTAAAATTTATTTATTTATTATTCTTTTTTTCTTAATTTTCTCTTACTTTTTTTTTTTTTAACTTCTTTCTTTTAAAAAATAAAATTTAAATATTGTTATTGTTTATAAAAGAGTATTTACTTCAATTAGTTGAATAATGTATATAAGTTATTATAAATTTTCTGAAATTAATATTTTAATCCTCTTTTTACAAAAAAAAATGTTGGTGTAGTTCTTTTGCAAACTTTTCTTACGCATTAATATATTAATTTTTATGAAGAAAACTTAGATTTTTTTTTAATTAAAACTAAAATTTACTTTAATAATTTATATTAAAGAAAAACACATATTACTGAAATAAAATTCTAAGAATTTCCTTATAAATTATAATAATAAAATATTTTTTATATAAATAGTTGAAAACTTTTTTTTGTCATCTCATTATACTCATAAATAAAATAATGTGACAAAAATAGTTTAGTTTTATTAAATATCTTTGCGTGAAAAAATTACAATGACACTATATAAATTAGGTTTCAATTTTAATTTTAATTTAATTAAAGAATAACATCAAAAATACTTTATAGCTTAGTTTGATCTATTTTTTACATGATAAATAAATCCGAGGGATATATATTTTCATTTAATTGTGTATTTTTCATTCTATGATCTATTGTTTAACAAATGTTATATTAATTTATATTTTAATCTAAAAAATTACCTGTGAAGATTTTACGAATCTACATTAATATCATAAACTTGAATAACCATCTTCAAAAGAGAAGACTTTTAGTTTCTGTGAGTTATTCTCGTTCTCATGGAGCTACATGCCTTATTTTTTCCTATATATAGAATATTTAGTTTTATTTTTTTAACTTTCTAATTTTTTAATTTTTAATTTTTAATTTAATCTGATTAAAAATTAATTCAAAATATTATTTTTGAATCATCTTAAATCACTTTTATTTAATCATTATCCTTATATATAATTTTCTTAATCGATTAATTTTCTTCAATCTATCACTTTTTATCTTTATATATTTCTATATTAAATTTCAATTATTTTTTAAAATTATTAATAATTAAAATAATCCCCTATCACAATATGTAATTTTTATCATAAATTGAAAATATAATTTATATATTTAAAAATATTTATTTATTATGAATTTTAATTATACTAAGATTTATGTTTTAAAAAAAAATTACTTTTTATAAACTTTAGTTATATAAAAATAAACAGTCTTATTGTGCATCATACAAACTAAACTAATAATTAGTATTTAATTTTCTATAACTAATATCAAATATAATAAAATATTTATAAATTATCGACAAATTGTTTTATATCTATCAAATAGAAGAATTTTCATTGATGTTTTAGAACTTTAAAGTCTAATTAATATATTTTTTCAAGGTATTAATAAAAACATTTTATTATAAATATAATAATATTTAACTTTTATTAAATATTTTTTAATTTATGTGAATTAACCTTCCCGATTTAAAGATATGTAAAGAAAATTGTAATAGTTTTTATTTTTACCATTATTTATAGTGGAGTATTAATACTTTTGTTTGGGAAATTTGTATTGAAAAAGTAGTTGAAAATAGGATAGAAATTTGTAAAATAATAAATGAAAGTATTTTAGTCGAAATTTATATAAAGTAAATATTTCTTAATAAGCGGAGCATTAGTTAATTAAAATTGATTAAAAATTATATAATAATGAGTATTTAATGAATCTCACTCACTAAAAATATATTAGAAACTGGATTGCTATATGAAATTTTTGTTAATAATAATTCGCACATTACCTTTATATATATATATATATTTCATTTCCATGTGACGTTCACACAAAAAAAAAAAAAAACAGAGAGAAGGACATGATAAAGTTGATGAGTTGGTAACTTCAGGTGGTCGTTGATAGCAAGTCATTTACCTGGAAGAACAGACAATGAGATAAAGAACTATTGGAACTCTCATTTGAGCAGAAAAATTTACACATTCCGTGGGACAACTACCAAAGAAATCATCACCTTACCTCCCAAGCGTAAACGTGGTAGGACCAGCCGCTGGGCCATGAAGAAGAACAAAACCTACGCTCCCCAAAAACAACACATAAATAAGGAGGCACCGCTTCCTCTCCCAACCCCGCCGCCACTTGAGACCGAGAAACATCTCTCCACCAATGTAATGGAGGAACCAGTTGATGGGGCGACTCATCACCGTGAAACTACTACTCAAGAGCAAAACCTGGATACTATGTGCGTTGAAAGTGAGAAAGAAATAATAATAAACGACGACTTGTGGGGACCGTATGATGGAGACTTTATTAATGACGGAGAGGTGTTGAATTTTGATGACATCACGGACAGTTGCTGCCTGCAAGAAGCAAGTGAGGTGTGGACCATTTCTAGAGAACAAAAATATCAGACCAATGATTTTGTGGTTGGAAATGAAAAAGGTGACGACGCAAGTACTGACATAATGATGTCGAGTGGGGAATTAGATTCTTCCTCTTCCATGGCTTCGCCCTTGGATCAAAACCTCCTCACTTGGCTGTGGCACGATGAAGATTGGGAAAAGGATTTTCAGAGCTTTGGAGAGATTGATAGTGAGAAACAAAATGCTATGGCGGATTGGTTTCTCTCTTCAAGTTAAGGAGCAAACACGGAACCATTTTCTCACAGGGTAGAATGTAAATTCAGAATTGTGTTTCTATGTCAATTAATAATTAATATAAGAAATTTAATTTAGTTGATTGAGCATTCTTTGAGTTTCTTTTATATTATATATTTTTTTCACTTGTATGATATTTAATTTGAACATTTTTATCAATGTGAGAGTGAGATTTAACTTTTACACTTTACTTTAATAATGTTATATATTGTTTAACTTGAATATTTATATCTAATGTGGGAATGATGTTTCGCTTTCATATTTGCATTTCAACTTTTAATAATCTCATGTATGAGTCTTTTAAGATGAAGTTATTTTCCATCCATGAGTATTAAAAAATAACCCTTAAAATTTAAATATTTGCATTGTCTATTAGACCTTTATATCACTTGATCGTGCCTTAGATACTACTTGTTAAAAAATTAAAGGACTAGATATTTTAGAAATTTTCTTTAATAAATTATGAATACATCATAAAGATGAATTTCATGGCTGGTGGGGTTGATAAGTTGAATGTGACAAGCTAACAAATTGAGCCACCTAATCCATTTAGTTATTTTTTGTGTTAAGCAAGTTAATGTGTCAAACTGAATTTGTGTTATCATCTCTATCATAAACAACTAATCAATGAAAATAATTATGTCTTACTAGTTTTTACAAATTTATTTATTAATTAAAAGTAAGATATTTTTAATAAAATAACATTCCTTTAATTTATTTATATAAGAAACAAATAATCATTTCATCAAAAATTAATAAACGTAAGTAAATTAGTTAATTTTAATTAATAATGTCATATATTTAAATTTTATTTCAAAATATCCATAAAAAATATAATATTTAATGACAATACAAGTAATTCAAGACATATTTTTTCTTATTAATAAGCTAATAAATATATTCACTGACATAAAGAATGAGCGAATATATCATCAATAAAATTGATAATAAAAAAATATATAAAAAAATTAATAATTAATACATCTTAAAGTAGATATTTTTATACAAATAAAAAAAATTATGAAACAATTAATTTTTTATCTAAAGTTAGGATGTTGGTAGTATTTCATTATAACATATTTATTATGCATTAAATATATTATTTATATTTATAAATTAATTAACATTATATTTTATTTATATTTATTTATATAAAAAATAAAAATATCTAAAATAATTAATTTTTTTTCTAAAATTAAGATATCTATATATAAAAAGAAAGGTTTTGGGAGTAATTAGTTTTTCTCTTAAAGTTGGAATATTGATAATATTTCATTGAAACAAATTTATTATGCATTAAATATATTTAGAAAAGATAATATACATAACCATTCAAAGGAGAGAAAAGATAAAAATTATTCTCCAATAAAACAGCAATACATAATACTTTCAAACTATCGTACTAAATAATTGTCGTACTATTTATCAATTTTGTTATTAAAATTATTAACATTATTTTCTAAATCACAAGTGTATTTAGAAAATAGTCACGTCTTAATTATTTTATCAAGTATTTTAATTAGTATATATAATGTTAATAAGATCTATAAAATGTAGTATATAATTAATTTTTAAAATAATTGATAATTTTTTATAACTATATTATAAATGTAAAATATTTATCAATTTTGTTGATCATTAATTTATAAAATTTGATTAACCATCTTTATGTCTAATTATATTTTTTATTCACAAAATTCTAATTTAAGATTTTATTTAAAAAATTAAAACAATTTTACTTAAACTACTGTAATGTTAGTTAATAATTGATCATTAATTTAAGTTATTATTTTTTTAACTTATTTATAGAATTATCTCACATAATTTTGAATTGAATTCATATTAAGTTTTTGATTTTTTATTTATATTATTTAATTATTTAAAAATAATAATAAAAATAGGTTAAATAATTAATGAAGTAGGCTAAATATTCCATAATATGGGTTAACCTTACTTGTGAGCCAAGTTTGTTACTTAAATAAATAAATGAAAATTTAAAAATATTAAAACCATGGATTGGTTTTAACCCACAAAATCCTCGTGAGGTTTTTTTTTCCTTTTGTGAGATCGTTGGTCTTATAGATTTATCTTTCTTGGTCCACATGGATCAAGGTTAAGTAAGGTGAGGTGTATCATTTTTACAACTTCAACTTTAACTTATCTTTATTTATGTTAAGTTTGATTGGTTTAGTTGTGACTTCATATAATCGTTTAATAGGATATTTGCTTGTACCAAAGTTAGCCGAAAAGCACTTCAGTTTTTTTCTTTCTTTTTTTGCTACTTGGGCTCATGTTTCTTCTATCTAAGAGGCCCATTTTTTTATGTACCTTTTTTTATTTTTAATTTTTATGTTGGTATGTACTTTAATGTCACTTAGGCTCTAATGCCGTTATATAGTTTGTAGTGTAGGCCTAAGAGGAGAGTGGTAATTTAGGTTAAATGCGTATTAAGCATTGAAGATGAATCATCATCTATAATATTTAAACTAATTAGTCTTAACTCCTCTGTACTTATTACACTTTAGCTTATTTTATTTATCCGATTTCGGATTTTAGTTTTCGAACATAAAATTTAATTTTATTTAGGTTACTAACTATGCTATCAGGCTAGCTATAGTTATCTAGTCAATATAACAAGTTTAATTTAATTAATAGAATATTATTTTAGTGATAACATTTTATTACACTTAATATTAATTAAAATAATTAAGTATTTATTAAAATAGGTAGAAATATTTTACAAAATTTTTTGCTTATAATTTTTTATAATTGTTGTTTAAACTAAAGAAAATTTCAAATTAATAAAATCTTATTTAAGATTGAAATAATTAAATTAATATTTTATATTTTAGAGTTAACCGTTTCCGCCCTAATTAGATATTTTTTTAAAACTTTTATGCAGGAAACTACACACTTCATTTTAAAGTTTGCTATTAAGCTAAACCATGTTATCAAGGAATGTTTAAAGACACGGGCCACTAATGAATATTAGAAATTTTATTTATTTTATACAATTTTATTTCAATGATGAATTATAAGAATTGAATTATACTTGACTTAAATAAATAAAAATATTAAAGGCAAATTATTAATAGAATTTTAGATAATAAAATTAATTTGATTTATTATATAGGTTTGCAAAAATTAAGGTGAATACAGGAGATAGTATAATCCATTTATACTCCATTTGGTAGATATATGAGAGAAATAAAGTAAATGGAAATAAAGTGAATGAATGGAAATAAATAAATAAATAAAATAAAAATTAAACGTATTTAGTTAAAAAAAAAAAGAGGTGACGAGAGAAATGAGTAAAAATATATAAAAAATAACATACTAAATCTTATTATTTTAAAAATTATTTATTCTTTTTGTTCTCTCTACTAAACTCCACTAATTGTTACTTGTCTTCCTTCTCCGAATTTATCGTTTTCCAAACATACTGTTAAGATATGTTTGCATTGCAATATTTTAAAAAGGTTGGGACAAACTTTAAAATAAATGGGGTTTATTTTCTTTACCATGTCCAACTTACAAGCCAACAGTTAAATGGATTAGTCCATACACTAAAGATAAAATAAATATTTTAAAAAATATATAATTAATTATAAAATAGAAAAATTAATTAAAAATATAAAGTATATTTTTTTATTTTTCTTTTGTGAGTTGCTACTTGTTAATAATTGATTAAATTTAATTATATTATATTATATATATAAAGATGAGTGGTTTATTTTATCTGTTGAAATACTATCAATTTGTAATAATTTACACATTTTTCTCAATCAATTGAGTAGATTTATGGCACAAAGAAGAATAATTAAACTATTTTAAAAATAATTTTAAAAATATTATTTTTTATCTTCACTATTTATTTTCTTTAAATTTAATGATTTTAAATAGTAACTGATCTTTATGGTTGGATTATAGGAAAATAAATAATAAAGTTGAGAAATAACTCTTTTAAAATTATTTTTAAAATAAATAATCTAAATAATTAAAATGAGATATTAAAAAAGAATGAAAAAGTTAGCATTATTATTTACCAATAATTAACATTACAAAATATATCGAACACATCAATCAAATATTAAATGTTTGAATAAAATAAATTAATTATTTTTTCAAAAATAATTGTTCATTAGTCAATTTGTTAACAACTTAACTCGTGAGTATATGTAAACTAGATCAAGGAAACTCATCTTTCAAACAACCTTATTTTATAGGAATTGCGTAATTCTATATAGTTAATAGGCTAAATAGACCATATGATCATATGTGCCTTATACCTAATTGACACATTATTGTAAATGGAGAAGACTCAGCATAAAAGTTTTATTTATTTTCAAAAATAGATACACATGTGTATCACATAACAATAAATTACTATTATTTTATCAAGAATTAATGTATTTGATATTTTAAGACTAGTGTAATTGACATTTATGATCTCAAAAAATAGGTAGATGTTTATATTAACTAATTTATCCACCATCAAAATTATAAAAAATGCATTTGAACAATCAATGGAAGAAGCAAAGTCTTGATCACAAAAGGATATCAAAATGTAATAAAAAATAAACTCTAGTCAATAGATGAGATGATATTGTGTCTTGAAAAAATATACTCTTTCACTATTACTTTTTTTCCTAAATCATAATATTCTTTACTGGAGATCATATTGTTTGAACCATCTTCTAAGTATTTATATAGTTGTATACCTAGGATTCTTTCACCATTATTAACTTTACGCAAATCTTTTACCTCAAATACCATCTTTTTAGGAGTGAGGATGAGTTCAATTGAGACGAGTTTATCTTTATTTTTTATCCAATTTAAAATTTTATTTAGATTATCTGCATGAATTTGAATCCGACTCAATCAAAACTCAAAAAATTAAGAATAATATCAAGTTGACCCGGCCTATCATTATAACATATTAATCTTAACATTTTATATAATTAAATCATAGGATGAAAAAATAATAAAATTTAAATTAAGAAATATTTTATCATATAAATTTTAAATATTATCTGTTAAATAAAAATAT
>JAMLFT010007086.1:0-15250 GCA_026544285.1 Pachyrhizus erosus
AATGAAAAAATAGGGGAAAAAAAAAACTATTCAAGTATTAATGATAGAAGGATTAAATTTCAAAATCTACAAAGACAAGGTTTACATAAGATGGAAAACAAAAACAAAATAAGTCCTAAAATTATGTCAGTAGCTCCAATAACGCCAGAAACCTACTTCAACGGGTTTATATGATTTTTTAGGTTAGGTGGACAATGGTATTTGAATCAATGTTTAAAGCATTCAAGTAAGAATAGAAACATATAGGAATATTGATTTTATTTTATAAATATTACCTGAGAAAATGCCGATGTAGGTGCTGAGCAATGAACACCTAATTTCTTGCTAGTAAGACAATACAAAGAAGAACTAACAACAGCTTCAGCCTACATGAAACCATTGCTTTTAGAAAATTGTCCTTACATACAAATACCAATATATATAGGAGACAAAAATACATTATCAGAAGTTAATATTTAAGCTCCTTACTCTTGAGGCTCCAATAGCTAGTCGTTTTGCATAGTCATCAGTTGTATGTTGCTTGGCAGTGCCAGAGACAGCATCATGATGCTGTGCAATGCCAAGAGCATCTCCAAGGTCTAAAGTGTGGCCAACAATGGATTTCCTTCCCGCAAAAAATTCAAGTTGACGTGCTGCCTATATATAAATATTAGCATTTGGCAAGGTTTCAGGTTTCTTAGAATTGTTGAAGAGAAGCGAAAAATCCACCCAATTTCATTTTGATTACAAAATCTAAAAAATGTGAAGCCAATGCTGACTATACCAAATAGTATCCACTTAGGATCCTAACATATCGCTTAAAGGCTGGGCGACTAGTGAAATAGCCTGTCCAATAAGCATTTGGTCCATCTGCATACCTACGATAAAAATCATCATCAATCATCAATAATCATTCTTTTGAATATCAGAGTAAGCTACTCAAAACAAATTTAACATATCCGTACGGGAAGTAATCATCAGTTTTCAGTGGCCATTGTTGATTTGCAGCATTTTTGGCATCGGTGTAAATAGATGGAGTTGAATATAAAGCATTTACTCTACCATCCTGACAAGATCATAAAACACATACAAAACATGTATTATAGCCTAATCATGCTACAAAAAAATGTACAAAAATATATTGTTCTGTATTGCATCATAAACACAAACCTTATTAACATAGTGAATTAGTTTGTCCATTTGCTTGAACCAACTCTCTGCATATTGGTACTGGAAATCATCGCCCATTGTCCACATGATATGGTTCGTCCTAGTCACGTTTGCCTATTATAGGTGCAAGCAAATTATATATATGCACATTTTTTTTTCTAAGAAAACTACAGTGTGTAATAGCAAAAGATCTTGGAGTGAATGAACCTACTTGTGTAATAGCAGCAGCAATGAAGTCCTGGACTCGCTGTTCAACATTGTAATTAAATAGAAGGAGATCATCCTGCAGCCGTCACTTGTAACATACAGTGAGCAATGTTCTTTAACCAAATAAATATGCAGCGCAAAATTTGCAATGTTCAGGTTTTAATTGAAAAGGTAAGAACCTGTACGGGAACAAAGTCATCATTGACTTCAAAATGAAAACCTATTGGCGGACTATAGTGAACAGGAAAAGTGTTTGCAAAAATCTGCAGAAGATGCAAAAAGGTAAATTAAAATAACTTCGGTAATTATTAATAGAAAAAAGATGTCACAATCCAAACCTGGGCTGATGAGCCAAATGTCTTGGAGCCACGCCACACAACTTCAAGGGTTTTATCAATTTTGCGCTTAGCTCTGTCCTGATAATCAATCCTAGCGAAGTGCACAGAGTCAAAGCCAAGCTGCAGGGACAGTATGAAAGCATTTTACAATATTAGTCATTTGTTGTTATTTGTTAACCACAATTATTGTGATATCAAACGTGGGGTACGTAATTCAGTAAAAGAAAAGACAAAAGCAAAAATGGCATGTCGTTGATAAGTGATATGATGTTGATAAGTGTTAAGATATATTATTGGGGAAAATGAAGTGACAGAAAGTGAAGAGAGCAACCTCAGCACCAAGCAAGTAGGCTTGAACAGCAGAGTGTCCAAAGGGATCAATCTGCCACCCTGCTCGAGGGACCTTGTTGAATTGGTTTTTGATGAAGCGGTGACCAAGAGTGGTTTGATCAATCATGTCCGTGTAGTGGGTCGTGGCTTCATCATGCATGCACCAACCACCATTTCTACACCACACAAACATATCACACTTACAACTTCAGCGTAATATATATAGTTGAATGATTCAGATGCTTAGTTATCATAATCAAGTTCAAGAGTTCTCAATCTCAGTTAATACTACCTGATAAATAGACAGATAAATAAAGGTGACACACAGTATCTCTTTCACAGTCATAAGCAAGAACACAAGTAGCGTAACTCACAAACTACATACACAAATTCTAGTTGGCCAAAATCCACAAGCTTTCTCACTTGCGCCTGTGTTTGTGGAGTTTGTTCCATCCACCATCTATGGAAAAACGCCTGCCATTCACGAAATATTATGTAGATTATCTTTTTGACATCATTTGACATGGCTATGTTAGTAATTAGTAACCAAAACACCACAAACTGAATTGACACACTAGACCCTAAGCTACTATATTTTGTACCATCTCAGCGAACACAAACTTTCTATTTTGGTTACGCTGGAGGGAAATAACCACCGAGTCCAGCACATTCTCCACACATGCCCCCTGCAAAACAATTTACCATGACACACATGCTACACCAAAAAAACAGTGCACAAAATCATGTGAATCTAACTTGAATACTATTGTTGGACCCAACGTAGTATTGGTCAACGGTTTTGAGCCAACCAACATCATCATGGGAATGAGCAACGAGATGAACATTCAATTTGCTTGGCACAACACTTGCTCCAGTATTGTACTTGACACAAACTACTGTGCCACATAAATAAATCAGTAGAAAAGTTGGTAAACACTCTGAAACTATGGTCACTTTCTTTGCCATTTTCCACCCCCAAATGGACATGGTTTATGTTAAGGAGTGCAGTCCCAAGAAGGTTTAAATTGAAGTTCATGAAACTTCACTCTTCAAAGGAAGAATAATAGATTTTTTTTTTATTAAAAATTAAGTTGAGGTGCACTGAAATCACTGTGAGATACATTAATATTTTTTGAAATTTTTTTTTTTACTTTTAATATTTTTATTGGTAAGAACTGAATTTAAATAAGAGTTTACAATCAATTGAGTTATTAATCAATATTTTGTGTTATCTTTTATTTAATATTTTTCCGTTTCATTTTAATTCTCATGTAATCTAAAATAATTTATTTTAAAAAAATATTATTTTAATTTTTTAATATAATATTAATTTTTTATTTATGTTTTTAATATATTTTTAAATATTAATATTGTCTTATATTATATTCGATAAATTAATTAAGACTAACGTTAATTTATTAAAAATTTTATTTTTATTTGTTATTTTGTATAAAAAAATTTAAAACTACAATTAAAATGAGACCTAGAAATATATTTTAATTAAGTAAGGGAAATTTATGAAGATTCATTAAAGAGAAGATATTATAACTCATAAATATAAAATGAATATTCTTAAATGTTCTTAAAGAATCCTGCTAGTATTAATTATTAAAGAAAAAAGGGATATTAAATGAAGTTTGAGCATGTTTAAGAATAAATTATTTCCTCGGTTCTAAAATAATGCTTCTTTTAATTTTTTTTGTTTTTTAATAATAATTTTTTTGTTTTTTAATTATACTTCTAAATATAATTAAAAGATCATTAATATTTACATTAAAAAAATATCAATCATAAAATTATTTATTATTGATAAAAAAAATTATAATAAAAGTAGTTGAACAATTAAGAATATTTTTATCTAAATCTATATCAATTAAATGTTGATGTTATAATTTTAGAAAATTATTATTTTAGAATAGAAAAAATAATAACTCTAAACTTTTATGTAGTATTTGTTCAATGAATTCATTAAATTTTGTATTTTTTTTCTTAGAAAAAATGTGTGTGCTGAAGTGTCCATTAAATCATCTTAAGAAATTTTTCAATAAAAAAAATTAAAAACAATAATAAAGGCTTGAACATTTATTGTATCATAGCACATCCCATCTATAGATTAAAATTTTTAAGACAGATTACATGGATGTTTCTCAATATATGTCAAATTACAATTAATATCCATCCGTGTCTTTAAAGACTTTTCTCATTTAATAAATTATTAATGTTATAAATTGAAAGAAGACAATATTAATAGAGAAATGCATCATACTATTCCAATAGATTTTATTTTTTTCTTAATTTTAATAAATATATTATTAAAATTTTTAAAACATCAATATTTATTAGAAAACAAAAATGAAAAAGATATTTTAATATCTCATTAAAAAGTGATAACATCAATTATCTTAAAATAGTTTTAAAAATTTTAAATTATAATCATTCTAAAATAAAAAATAGAATACTAGGTTCGAAAATTTAAGCAGGATTAAAAAATAAAATCAAACACAATATAATCTAAATTTTGGTGGTTTCAATGTGATTTGATTAAATTTTTTAAGTCCTCAAATTTTTATAGATAAAATCAACCCATATTACATTAATCTAAATGACATCAGAATTAGATATTTTATTTATTTCTAATTTGAATCTTGGACATTAAAAAAATAATTGAAAAAAAAACATATTAAAAATATCCAATTAAGTTTATTGACATAAATTAATCAATAAGAAAACATATATACACTTCACTCTCGTAATATGTTAAAAAAAATTCTACAAGGGAAACCGCCAGTAGCTGTCAACCCCCCTTCCCATTATGGCATCCTACTGTTTGATTGTTGAGATTGTTATGATGGATGGATTTGGTGAAACTACATTTAAAATTTATCAAGTGCCATGAATGTCACTCTGCGAATACAATGACATTGTTTATGGCCATTAGACCTGTTAAAGAAATTATTTTATCTCTTCATTTGCTTGGACTTCATTATCATGTTCAAACTTCAAAGACGGGATTGATGAAAACCTCCTTGCTTAAACTAGATAGGAATCTCTCAATTATTTATTGGCTGCACTAAGGTGCATTCTTTTTCAGTGCCAAATCAATTATCACGATAAGGTGCGTTTTTTTTTTAGGAACCGTATTATACCGATATTTTTGTAGGTAAGATTATAAAAAAATCATCCCTTACACCCAACTTATATTTTTTTTTTTTTTTTAAAAAAAAGTGATTCTAAAATTTAAATTCAATCTGGCTACATTATAGAAAATAGGAAAAATTATTTTAGAGTATAATCCATTTTCATTATAATCAACCACAGCTAAGTGACAATAGACTGTTTATAAGTTTCACTTAAGTGCACTATTTTTCAGTGACAAGTCGAATCATTTAACACTATCAAATGGCTTGCCTAGACTAAGGTCTTTCACCCTAACCTCCATCTTTATATACATGCGCCATAAGTATTTCCATTTCTGAGTAATACTACCAATTCATGTATGTTTGCGAATATTTTTAAAATTCAGAAAAATTGGAAATATAATCTAGATAAATATAAATAATACATATAAAAATATTTACAGTTATAAAGAAAATAAAAATAACTTACACAAAAGAAATAAAATAATCAAATAAAAATTAAGGAAAAAAATCAATTTTAAAAAATAATCTAAGAATGTAAACTGTTAAAATTTAGAAAGCAAAAAACATTAAATTTAAAAATATTTTAAAATTAAATAATTTAGATTTTAAAAATAAAAAAAAAATACCATGTACTTCAAAAATGAAGAAACGATCACTACTTTAAAGTAATGTTATACTATTTTTCTGGACTTCAAAATTGAAAACTCAAATTCATTAAGAAATTATTTTTCATACAACATGAACAAAAACTCTGAAATAATTAACTTAGTTTTTACAAAAAAAAAACTATATATAAAATCTAAATACTGGGAAAAGTCCTGGGTGATAAATTTTAGTAAAAAAAACTAAATCTTCACTCTTTTACTCTCCTCAATCTCTCCTCTTTCTCCTCGCTTCCTTTCTCGAATCATTTCTGTTAAGCTAAAAAATTAAAATTGTTATATAACTTCTATTTTATTTTTAAAATAAGTTTAAGACAAAATTAGATGAAAGGTTCATATCTAATAAGAAAACTTAGAAAAGATTGAAATTAAATCATTCAACCGATAGCTAAAATTTTAAATCACGTGAGCTTAAAAGTCAAGTAATTCTTTAAGAAAATCTCACATGTTCTTCACCATTCATGATAAAATTTAATGACCAACAATCATTCGTCTCTTGCATAATAATAATAATAATGATAATAATAATAATTCATCACCAAATAAATCGCCGACATAGCATTCATGTATATTAAAAAAATAAAAAGTGACAAATTGAACTAAAACGAATTACCATAAATATGGAGATGAGATTGAAATGAAATACAATTTAATAGTTGGAACTTTCTTCGGTATTTAAACAGTCCTTTAAAAGCCCTCGTCACATGATAAGCACCAACTAAGAGAATAAGGCATGACAATGAAGAGCATTTTAAGTTTTAAATTATCCAATATTCGATCGAGAGACACATTGGGTTCCAATTAGCTGCAGAGAGAGACAGACATTGGAATATGCGAAAATAATTCCCCGATTAGCACTGCCGCGAAAAATGCTGCCAACAAAATAAAACCACACAGGGAAAGCGACTCTAAAAGATTACTTCTCTTCCTCCTCGTTTGATGGCTTGTCGTCATTCTTCTGTTGAGGCTACATAAACAATACAATCAGAACACTGATAGCAACACAGGAAATTGAGCAAAATACCACTTACCCCCGACCCCAAAAGTAAATGTTGAAATTTAAGATAGAGCACTAGGCATATAAGATCGTAAGCATGGTAGAAAATTAATCTTTGTAAAAAAAAAATCTTATGATCCATTATATATATATATATATATCTGACCAAATTTACGCCAGCATATCTAATATGAAGTCTATAGTATTATAAAAACTGTCCGGTTGTGCCAGGTGTTGGATGGACAGTGTCGAATGCTTCTTTTTTTCATTTTCTCCCTCTTTTACTTTCTCTTTCCCCTTTTATCTTTTTAAAAAACCGTGCAATGCACAGCCCTACTGCTAGTAATATACAATTTCAGCAATTGTTTGTTACAGAACTTCAAGGCACAGTATTAACCCCGGAAATACATTCAAAAAAAGAAAAAGAAAGCAAACAATCACTTCTAAGAGTGACATAATTTCTAAAATTAGGTTATTAAGAAAAAATTTATTTTCTTACTCAACCTAGTAATCAAGGTTGTGCATTTGATTATGTTTTCATATTAAAAAACAAAGCCAACTACTGTCCTCAAAAGCCATTCAATTCAATGGGCAGACATCATAAACACTTCACAAAGGATTTCCAATATTAGCAAGATAACACCAAGCAAATTCAACTATTGTTGAATAGAGAAAAAAAAAATCAATTGAAGGAGGGGGAAAGAGGGGAAAGATGTTCAAGTTTAACAAAGGCAAAGAACTCCAACTATGCCTGCGTTGAAATTTTCTAAAACTTTCCTTTCTAGTCCAATATACGCTTTTCCATAGAAAACTAACCTCAGACTGATTTTGCATGGACGCCAGCAAATCCTTGACAGAAGGGTCATTTGGATCAACCCCAGGAAGCTGCAGAAGCAATGAATTATCACTCAGTGCATAAAATACAGCAGATCAATCTACTATGTTAAAAGAACAAAACAAATAACCATGGGATTTATTAGACATACCGATGCAAGGATAGAAGATACAAAGGATTGATCAGCCAACAATTTGCTCATGTCTGACTGGCTTGCTTGATCCTTTGTACCATCTGTTATTGACAATTGGAGTGCTGGAAGCAATAAATGACCAAAAACCAACAAAAGATTATAACCACCACTGAAGCTTTATTGTGACTTAGAAATTCTAAGATATAAATTAACTTAACCCCATGTACAGGTCATGCTAAGCATATCAAAATCCTCAAAACAAGTAGGAGTTAGGTGAGTAAATATGTAAATGCAGACAAAACAAAACCTATGCATTGAAATCCTTCTTTTTACCAAAAAGGATTAAGAACTATCTACTTCACTAAAGTGCAAACATATAAAGAAATCATCTTCAATCATCAAGATATATAATCAAGGCATTTGTCATTTAAAAAACTGGATGTGAAAAAGACCTGCGATTTGCAAAAACATGTGCCCATGTTTAATGTAAGAAATATGACACACAAAGAGCTGGACACTTATAAAAGGAGTTGTGTCTGTGTTTCCATGTTGGACACATATCAGACCACACTTCAATGCCTCATGGGACACTTAAGTTGTACTGTGTTGCAATGACCATTGCCTACATTGTGACCCATGTCAATATCTCTGTTTCTTAGATGAAGACTGAATGGATAACATAAAAACTCACCCAGAGCCAAGTCAGGATCACTTGCAGATGCTTCTGACATATCTGTATCTTTTACATCATGGCTAATGGCAGGATCATCCATTGACATTGCAAGTGCCTGCTGTAGTAGGGCATTCTCATCGTCCTGTTTCCATTTGAAGGTCAATACAAACAATAAAATACTACGTCAATTCTCATCTTGTGAAGTTTCAAGCCTAGACATCTAATATGCCTTTACAATTTAATTACTCCAGAATTACTATAAATTGTAAAAGCAGTCCAACCAACCATTACATGGACATAGATTATTATGTTCCAGTTGAGTAAGGAGAAAAACAAGCAATTACACATAGATAAATGCAACATAAACACCAACCATCAAATCACTCGTCTTATTCTCAGCTTCAGACGTTGCTGCACTAGCACGCTCAGTCATTGTTGCATCTTGTGAGCTGGATTGCTGTTCACCTCCCTTCTCTTGCTTGGAAGCATCCTCTGCAGCCTTTTTTGCAGCTGCTTCCTGCCTAGCTCTCTCCTCTTCCATCGAAACTCTTAGAGCAAGAGCCAATTCTGGATCCAAGTTTGGATCCACACCAAACTCAAATCCAGATACACCACCGGCGGCGGCAGCGGCGGCAAAACCACTTCCACCTTCCCCATCACCCGTAAAAATAGGTGTACTGCCACAATGCAACATCACATGAATTTCTTAAAGTTAAATTTAAAAAAAAAAAATACATTGAAATTATCTTTAGAGAGAAACAAGGGATTAAAAAGAAAAAACAAAACATGAAATTGAGCCCACAAACCTTATTAGTACATCAGAAAGAGCATTTGGACCAGATGGAACATGAACAATGTGGCTGGTATCATTATTGTTAACAGCTGCAAGGAGTGCTTCCAGCTTCTCTGTCTTGCCTTCATCTTCTTCACCAAAATTAACAATATCAAGTGCAACACTATTCTTTTTCAACTTTCTCCCAATCATTTCCAGCATCTTCTTTTCATGCTTGACAGGACTGAAAAACATTAATTGAGATAATTAAGACACAATAACTACAAATAATACAATTTCAATATGGCACAAAATATAGCCATACCTTCCAGCAAAGACAATAATCCTCTGCTGTTGCTTTTTATTTTGCCGATGCTTAAGAGCCAATTGTGCCACCTGAATGCCAGCAGCTAGGTTCATCTCACCACCTATATCTAGTCCTAAATTGTAAAAAAAATGAAAAAAAACAAAATGAACTCATTTTTCAAAAAAAGAAGAATTGGCTATGACATAATATGGTAACAATGTGCAGCAAACATGTCGGATTCTTGTTTATCATTTCAGAAATAAGTTAAGAAAAAATTCAACCTCAACAATAGACACTCCCCATAGAAACAAAATTTTTCTAAAAATTTCCTTTCGAATCCAACATACGTTTTTTACCTTACATAGCAGCTATTAACATCCAAAACGAAAAGAGACTCAACAAACTTGAAGTCAATTAACTAAACCATATCACCATACAAAATTTCCTTTAAGAATTTGATGGGCACACCATCCTATTAGGAAGGTTTATGAGAGGAAAACTAACGAGTGAGGGGGATAAAGCCACCTGAGTTAGTTACAAGAGTAACAAAGTTAGTTATAGGTAGTTAAAAGTGGGAATTGATTGTATAAATAGTATAAAAGGGAGAGTTAATTGTCAGACAGGTATCAGGCAATTGGAAATAGGTGGGAAGGAGGACTCCAGTGCCTCAAAGTGCCAGAACCAATTCTTTCTCTGTAATTATTACATTCTTGAGAATAACAGTCTTTACTTTCTTGCTCTTTCCATTTTGTTCTTCACTTTTCTGCATCTCTGAACCAGTTCATAATAGAATTCCAACATAATGTGTTAATCCCATCCCCCTATGATGTCAAACCAGCGAGTTAACTCATAAAATCAAACAAGTTCGCAATTCTAGGTAGGAAAATTGGGTTAACTTGCGTGTGAACTTGCTTTTGTGTGAACTCAGGTAAACTTGCATAAACTCGCAAGTCAGAGGGAGATTGAATTAGTATACACCAGAGGTATGCTGTACCTTCAAAAAAAGACCAAAATGAGAGTGCTCTATCACTTTTCAAAAACCCAAAACACAGCATCATGAAATTTGAATGTACAACCTTCAACCTCACAGCCATGCAAACTGGAGTCTAAAACTGAGTCCAACATCATAGCCAGAACCTACTTGCAACAATGTTCTGAATACTCTCAACTCAACTGCAACAAAGTGAATAACTCAGCTTTGATGAACCCATTGTTGCAAGCCTGCAACAAACCTAACATGAAGACTAGGTGAACCCTGCTCCAACAAGGTGAACAGACCCAACTCTCGCTGAGGAGAAAGATCCATCTCGTACCAGGTTAACCCAACTGCAACCCTACAAGCAGAATCCACTCTCTGCCAACTTTGTTGAATAGCTATTATTAATATAGTATTGAATTTTGTTTGGATATTATGGTGGGTGTTTTAATTATTAAATTTTGCATTAGGTAAACTCTTAACAACTTTTCAAGTTTATGTAAGTTCTATGAGTTTGCATAGACTATCAATTTGACAACCTTATCTCCTTCTATATCTTCTCGAAGGACTTAACAAAAAATATAAATGCATCAGCATTAAGTCATTAAGAACATACAGGTAGTTAACAACAACAATCGTCTCATTATAATTTTAACGTGTTTATCTTTGCTGATGTCTCAGGGAACACGTTATGCAAAAAAATATTGAAAAAACACGTTTATCACTCATCTTAATTATTTAAAGTATTAAATTATTTTGGATTTTCATGATTTTTAATTTAGTTACTATTCTTATTTTTAACCTAAGTCCTAGGGGCACACATTAGCAAAACACTAATTTTAATAAATAAAACTCAAATACAAAACATAGCCATTTCACATCGCAGCTAGATTCAATTATCACTCATCAAATAATACTTTTTTCCAACAGGGCATAATCCAAATAATAAATCTAGAACACCTACACATATAAACAAAGGTAAAACATTCAAAAAAATATATATAAAACACTGACCATGCATGCAGGCTAAGATCTTGCCCAAATCACTGGTAGGGGTGACCAAAACACGAACGCCTTTCCCTGCCATTGTGAGAACTCCCACTGTATTTTCCGGATTAGACTGTATGTATTATTAAAAAAAAAAAAAAAATCATCAGCACAAGTAAACCATACACAATTATCTGAACCTCAGATTTAAAAACCTAATCTGAAACACAACATTAACAATAAAACGCTTAGTTCACCCTATCTCAAGCTAGCTATAACATTCCGATTTCCGAGTCTTCTCTAATTTTAACTAATTTTCCAAAACTAAATAAATTAATGAAACGATCACAAATATAGAATAGAGGGGGGGGAATGTAAAAGCAGACTATAGTATGGTTCAGCTTAACCTAACCTGTGTTTTAGCACCGCAAATGAGATTGACAGCGTCTGCTTGAGCTTGAAATCGAGAAGGAGCGTAATCCCCGTTACGCATCCATTCAGAATTGTCGATACAGATCATCGTCGCCTGTTGAAGTAATCAGTATAATGAAACAAATGTTACCGCAACATCAACAAAAACCCTAAAAATTGGTATGCTATGGTTGGTTGAAATCAGCGCACGAGGGGAAATCAGGGATTACCTCGAGCACCATTGTTGAAGATTCAGAAGCGAAAGAGTGAAAAAAAAAAAAACTTTTCTTCTGTTCCGTAAACGAGTGCTTAATTCTCCGAAACCAATAATCTGGTGCAGCGTAATACAGAGGGGAACGGAACTTTTTGGGCCTACCCAAGCGGGCCAGTTCTGAATTTATCAAGCCTGTTACTCACCCCTAGCAAAAAAAAAAAAAAAACTCCACTCAGTCACTCATTTTTTTATTTTATTGTTTAGTAAAATTTTATACTTAAATTTTAACGGATCATTTACTTAAATATAAATTTAAACCAATTAAAACTCGATAACTTATGAAAAATTAAAATAATTTAATTTATTAATATAATATATCAATCTTAATATTATATATAATTAAATTATAAAAAAAAAATATAATGAGTTCAACCAATATTCTTAAGTACAAGTCCAATTGACATGTCTAATTTCTCACAGTTAAATTTCAGTTACTTTTTAATTTCTCTTTATTTCATTCTAAGCTAAATTAAAAACTCAAATTCAATCATTTCTTTAATTTTAAATCGACTAGTATAAAGAAAATAAATTATATAATAACAAACTATAAAAACTATATAATAAAGAAACTTATGATAATAACTAACTATATAAATATTTTCTTGTCCTCAACAGACAAAATGTAATAATTATATTTTTTACTACATGGAATAATGAATATTAAAATAAAGAGATTTTCCATCTTCATGCATATAATTATTATGTCTTGATAATATAATATAGTATTATACAGTAAGTTTTAATGAGTATTATGTTTTATTTCTTTTTTATTATTTTTATCTAAAAAAATGGTTAATCGACTTAATAATTACTTTAAGTTAATATAATCATATTTAAAAATATATACATAATATTACGTTATGAAATAAATATTATGTTATTTTTTAATTTTTTTAATATATTGTATTAAAAAATTAAAAATATTATTTAAAAATTATTAGTATAACCACAATCAAACCATTAAATATTGAACTTACATTGTCACCGGTTTCAATTTTCAAAACATTGACTAACTTATATTCATTTATTTTATTTTTTAAAAATAATTTAATAAATTATAATTATAAATTTTTAAAATATATTTAAGGTGTAACTTGATAACTTATTTTTAAAAAAATTAAGTAAATTTAAGTTAACAAATTCAATAAATATATATATATATATATAACTTATTTTATTATTGATTTTACTACATATTGTTAGTCTGATTTAGTTAAGTAATAACATGATATTTGTAAAAATATCTAATAAAAAAGTTGTCTAATAACAAAAAAAACTCAATTATAAATAACAAAATCCTAAATCATATATCCTAAAAAATCAATAAAAAAATTAATAAAGTCAAATTTTAATATATAATGTGTAACTAATGGTCTATAGAAAAGTTCAACTAGAAAATATATTAGCAACAGAAAAATCCAATCATAAATAATAAAGTTACATTTTAATACATAATATACATTTTTCTATTGTTGTTAAATAATTTTTTTGGTTGAATTTTTTTATAAACTCATTGTCACATCATCACTTAAAAAAATCATACTAATGGTAGATGGTAAAATTGAATGTACAAAAAATATTATATGCTAAAATAAAATAAAAACTAATAATTTAGATAATAAAATTAAAATGTGTTATTTTATAAATATGAAAAATATATTTAAGTTTATATATATAAGATGGAAAAGCACTCCAAGAACAAATTTAAAAAAAAAACTATATCTTTTTATTGTTGTTCAAATTTTTCATAATTTAACAAACAATCAACATAATATAAAGTTATAATTTAATAGTTAGATCAACAAAATTAAACAAAATCACATTTTATATAAAGTTTTTAGTTAGTGTAATGATTAATAAAGATTACATCAATATAATTTAATATTTCTTTTCAATATGGTAAGAAATCAAATTACATTAATATAATATAAAAGAATCAAATTATATTGATATAATTTTTATCAACTATTACATTATCAAATAACTTTTAATTTGATATTATTTTTTTAAAAATTTATTATTAAATTAAAAGTTCATTTTACGTAGATCATATACATGCATAGTTAACAGATTCCATAAATATGCATACCTACTTATTTTTTACAATGAATAAATTAGAAAATTACACTTTTAATATATTTTAAAAAATGAGTAGTTATAATTTCTTAAATTAATAAGTTAATGAGTTAACCTTTAATGTATTTTTAGAATTTATTGTTATAATTTATTAATTTACTCCGTGTAAGTGCGATACACAAGATATTTATTAATTATAATTTTTTAAATATTTTTATGAAATAAATATTATTTTTTCAAAGTATAGCAACAACTATTAATAGATATCACATCAGTATATTTTATATAAATTTTTCTGTTTGCTTTTATAAAAAAAAAAAAAAAAACATCCCCATGCATTATATTTTATCATAGTCTAAATTTCACTTCATACTTCTATCAAACATATTCATTCCCGTTTATTATAATTTTTCATACTTCCAATATTAAATAAAATACAATATTCAATAAATTAAAATTATTATAACAAAAAAGTATAATTTTATCATAATAATTTATATTTTAATGTGATTTTAGATAAATTGTTCATATTTGTAAATTACATAAAACTTTCCTACTTGTTTTTATTAAAAAAAATCATCCATACATGTTATATTTTATATATAATTTTTAATAAAAAAAAATTATTTTAATAAATTGACATATGCATATCAAAATATAAAAGAAAAATAAAATATATGCAGGTGAAATAACACAAAATGGTCATTTTCTAGACCAATGCTGAAAAATATAAAATGGTTTAGAATACAATTATATACAATTAGTTTTAATTAATTTATCTCATTTCTATATACAAAACAAATTTTACGTATAATTTTTTTTCAAAAAAATTGAGGAGTAGTTACAAAGCCCACCTTCAATTCCAAACTTCATCTTCAAATACAAAACAAAATTGATACAGTTTACAAACAATTTCATAAATATACTTTTTATTTGAAACTTGATAGTAATTTTTTAATTTATATTTCAAGTACTTTTAATAT
>JAMLFT010007087.1:0-15246 GCA_026544285.1 Pachyrhizus erosus
AATAAAAATAATAATAAATATAAATATAAATAAATAATACTATTTTGATTTTGAGATAGAAAATAGAATTATAAATTTTTAAATGAAATAGAGATAAAAGAAGAAAGGAATGGAGATAAGGAAGTAAAAATCTAAAATTAGAAAAAAAATGAAAATATAATTATACTAATTAAATAATTAAAATAAGATGAATATCCAAATAATTAAAATAAATAGATTTATAAAATAATTTGAGGAAGAAAATACAGTAACAAGAGAAGAAGAATATAAACTATTTTATAGGATTTTTTTGGAAAAATAAGAAATCAAAAATAATAATTTTAAAAATTAAAACAGAAAATAAAAAGAAAAAGAAAATAAGAAAAAGAATGGAAAAAGAGAAAAAAACTAGTCTAGGTTTGAACCCAGAACCAGAGAGAGAGAGGCGTGTGTGCCATTCAAGCTAGCCACCCTGTGTGTAATAAAAGCACCTCAACTTACATATATATTATAAATATTAAATAAGCAACGAAACTGAAAAAGGAAGAAAAAATTTGGGGAAGAGCAGGTTCAAAGGCGCAACTTGGAGGCGGATTAGGAAATAGGAATGTAGAGATTGTCATTTAACCGCTAGGCCCATCACTGAAAACTTATGCAAATTAAATATATATAACCTAATTTTAAAAACACAAACTGCTATTGAAAGTTGCTTTGTCATCTCTTTCCTCCTTGAGACTAACCTGTCACACTTGCAACTCGCCTTCTCAACAGCTTTGCCACCCTACTCTTTCACCAGAAGACTTGTTCATGACCTATGAATAAAATAAACGAGGAAGGGGCGACAAGGAAGCTATATAAGAAGAGAAAATCGGAGGTGAAAAAGAGGAAAAACAGAGAAGTTGTTCAACCAAAGTCCCCATGAAAACAAACTTCATTTCCTTATTTCTGTATCCAGAAAGCTTCTTTAAATCCCAAGCTTAAATGAATTTTAATGGCTTCTAGATTAACTATTAGGAATAGGTATCAAATTTGATGACGAAGTTTTGAGATTATGGCTACTAAACACTTTACATGAGTCTTGGGAGACATTTTAGGTTTCTATTACTAGCTCGGTCCCTGATGGTGTTGTTTCTTTGCAAATAACAAAGAGTGATGTTCTTAATGAAGATATGAGAAGGAAGACACAAGGTTCTTCATCTCAGCCTAAGGTATTTGTCACTTAAAATAGGAGAAGTTAGAAAAAGAAACCGAAATGTGGTAAAGAGAAGAGCAGGAGTAAGTCTAAGTGAAGTGTCATTATTGTCATAAAATAGGATACATACAAAAGAATTGCTTTATGTGGAAAAAGGAGAATAAAGGCATGACAGATAAGCAAAAAGAGAATGATCATGGTGATGATGATTGTGTTGCTATTGCTACTTGTGGTGATCTTATTATTCTCTATGACCATGCATCAATTAATATTGTATCATATTAGAACATATGCATAATTGATAGTGGTGTTACACTACATGCTGCACTAAGGAAGAGATTTTTCACATCTTACACTTTTGGTGATTTTGGAGAGTTAAAGATAAGTAATGATGGTGTATCCAAGGTGATTGGTGTTGGCAATGTTTGCCTAAAAACCAACATGAGAATGTAATTATTGCTTAGAGGAGTCAAACATGCTCCTAACATTTGTTTTAATTTGATTTTTGTGCAAATGCTTGATGATTGTGGTTATAATAATTTTGTTATAAAAGAAAGTGGAAACTCACCAAAGGTATCTTGGTTGTGGCCAAAGGAGAGAAATCATCTAAATTATATTGGACAAAATTATTGTTGCTAAAGACAATGTGAATGTTGTGGAAATGGAGGTATTTTTGTGGCACCGAAAACTTAGTCATATTAGTTAAAAAGGTTGAATTATTTAGCTAAAATGGATGTTCTTTAGGGGTTAAGAAGTATAGAATTGGAGAAATGTTCTCATTGCATGGCTAGTAAGCAAATTGGACTATCATTCAAGAAACATTCTCTTTCAAGAAAGTTAAAGTTGTCAAAATTGATGCATTCTAATGTTTGTGGTCCATTAAAGGTAAAATATTTTAGTAATGCACTTTACTTTGTTATCTTTATTAATGATTGCTATGAGAAATTATGGGTTTATGCTTTGTAAAGAAAAGACCAAGTGCTTAAGAAGTTCAAACAATTTCATGTTTTGGTTGAAAGACAGTTAGGCAAGAAGCTGAAACACATTCTTATCGATAATGATGATGAGTATTGTGGACCCTTTGTTTATTGCAAGAAGCAAGGTATTTCACATCAGAAGACTTCTCCAAAAATTCCTCAACTAAATGGTTTAGCAGAAAGGATGAACAAGACATTGTTAAAAAGAGTGAGGTGTATGCTCTTATATACCATATTACCAAAACATTTCTAAGGTGAGGGATTATACATGGCGATGCATGTTATTAATCTTATTCCTAAAATTGTTGTTGTTAGTGAAGTACCAAACAAAATTTGGTTAGGCAAGAATGTGAGCTATGATAATTTGTGTGTCTTTAGTTGCAAGACATTTGTTCATATTCCATAAGATGAAAGATCCAAGTTGGATGCGAAGACAAGACAATGCATCTTTATTGGTTATGGTCAAGATGAATTTGGCTACAGGTTGTATGATCCTATTGAGAAAAAAGATAGTTAGAAATCGTTATGCACAGTTCATGGAAGACCAAACCTTTGATGACATTGATAAGATAGAAAAGACTACACCTAAGAAATATAGAAATTTGACTACTGTTGATCTTATGCGATTGCCTAATCATAATCTAGATAATGCTAAGGGTAATGCTCAACATAGTAAGCATCATAATGATGTTAATGATCAATAGCTTGGAGATGAATTAGATGTTCTTGTTGATGATGCCCAAGAGAAACAGGAGATGTTACGTGATGAGAATCTTGATGATGCACCTGAATTATCTCAAGTTCAACTCAAAAGGTCTAATAGGAAAAAACAACCTTTTAAAAGGTATTCTTCCAATGAGTATGTGGCCTTGACTAATGGGGTAAACTTGGATGTTTTGAAGAGGCCTTGGAAAGTAAAGAAAAATAAGAATGGTTGGATGCAATGCAAGATAAGATGAAATCCTTGCATGATAATCACACTTATGACTTGGTGAATTTGCCTTAGGGCAAGAGGACCTTAAAAAACAAGTGGAATTTTAGGGTAAAACATGAGAGTAATTATGTGACTCCAAGGTACAAAGCCAGATTAGTGGTTAAAGGTTTCAGCCAAAGAAAAAATGTTGATTTTCATGAAATTTTTTCACTTGTGGTGAAGATGTCATCCATTAGAATCATTTTGAGTTTGACTACTACTCTTGATTTGTAGGTAGAACAAATGGACGTGAAAGTTGCTTTCCTTCATGGTGATTTGGAGGAAGAAATTTACACGAAGCAACATGATGATTTTCAAGTTAAAGGTAAGGAAGACTATGAGTGTAGGTTGAGAAAGAGATTATATGGTTTGAAGCAGACTCCAAGGTAGTGATATAAAAAATTTGAGTATTTTATGTGTAAGTAAGATTATAAGAAAACTGCTTCTGACTATGATAAAAAGTTTTCTAATGATGACTTCGTTATCTTGTTATTATATGTTGATGAAATGTTTATTATTGAAAAAAATGTTTCCAAGATTGACAAGTTGAAGAAACAATTGGGTTTGTCATGAAAGTCATAGGGGCTACTAAACAAATTCTTGGTATAAGAATCATTTGTGAGAAAGAGAAAAAGATATTTCAACTGTGACAGGAACACTATATTAAAAGGGTGTTGTAGAGATTGGAAAACATTAAGATAGTGAGTACTCTTGTTGCAAATCATTTGAAATTGAGTGTAAAACAAAGTCCTTTAAATGAAGCTAAAAAGTTAGAAATGAAGAGAGTTCCTTATGCATCCACTGTAGGTAGTTAGATGTATGCAATGGTGTGTACAAGACTAGATATTGCACATGTTGTTGGTACAATTAGTAGATTCTTGTCAAACCCAAATAGAGAGCATTGAAATGTCGTGAAATGGATTTTGAGGTATCTTCATGATACTGTTGATATAAAGTTTTACTTTGAAGGTGATAAGTCTACTTTGATGGGCTACTCATATTCAAATTTGACTAGAGACATTGATTCCAAAAAGTCAACTTTGAGTTATTTGATTAAGTTTGCAGGGGGAGCTATGGTTCGACAATCAATGTAACATCCTAAATTCTAGTTTATAAAGCATTTATTGAATATCCCTTTTTATTTGATTTTAAAACATTTCATTTCGCCTAATTGTTTGAAACATTTTGAGACTTAAAGAAATATGACGAAATTTGGTAGAAATTTTAAAAACTTTTTATTTGTTAATGTAAAAGAAGAAAATGTGTTATTTTGAAACAAAAAGAGTTCGGATATTGGAAAATAATTTCATCAGCAGAAATATGGATAGATAAAATGAATTTACAATTTAAAAACATTTATGTATAAAGAACTAGAAGCGTGAAAATTTACTGAATGTACCTATATATATATATATATATATAAAATTTGTACATGGTCAAATAAGAAAATAACATAAAACATCAACAAATAATACACATCCCACCCCAAGACACCTAAAAGTACAACTGGCAAAAATATAGGATGACAATTTACATATAAAAAGAAAACTTAGATTCAGAGCAGTAATTTCTAGCCTTTAATCTTATGTGTGTCCACTATGTCAAGCGTAAGTTGAAAAAGTCGAAAGAGCCCACTAGCAGATCCCCCGCGAGGTGACCTCATCGAGGTCTTAGGTCCTCTCCATTGTCCTCCTCTTCCTTATCATTGACTAGCCAATCTACCCTTCCTATAGCAGGGAGTTGCCTTTGACTTTAGTACCTTGGCCTTTGCCTCGAATACCTCAGCCTAGAGTCATCTCCTAGATGATGAGATGCTAAATATGATGAAAAAGATGAAATCTCAATAATCTCTCTATGTCTAATGTACATAAATGTGGTGACATAGGTTGTGTCCGCCATAAGAAATGGTTGTACATCTTGGGTGGTAGGTTGGATGCATCCAACGATGCTAAGGTAAAACAAAGATAGCCAACAGAGTGGTCGTCCTCACTCATGACCACGTTGTGAGTCCATCTCCCATCAATATAATTAATCCATAGACGAAATCGAAGACCAGACATCTTCGCCTGCTCCTAAAGATAAAGAAGAAAAATAAAGGAATGAGTCATGCTGCTTCATTAAGAAACACACAGACGACTTAACAAAGACACGTGCAGATGATCAATCACTCTTACGTATTTGTTTAACGTTCTCACTCTTAGTATTAAAAATATTAGTGCCAAATTCTTAAAATATTCATCATATTAGTCAGCTGCCATCGAAACTTCCAAAACTTAGTGGTCTTACAAGTTTTGAGGTTAGATAGATATTGGGAGTATACCCTTCACTACCATACGATCGCGAGCTCTCACCAACATGATAGTGACTTCGTGCTCTATCTAGGTTACTGAGCTGGCTTGGATAATGTCCCACTTGGATGCCATACCCCCAAGGACGATCATGTCTCATAGTTTACTTTTCGACGTGCCAATCTGTATTCCATCCATTCTCTAAGGATTGACTCCTCAGCCACTTATCCTCACTAAGATTGTTCTTTTTCTATCACTGTGGGAGAGGTTCTATTGATAATGGTACCAAGTGTGAGGAATTGGCACAAGAGTCACATGGTCTTACTATGGTCAATAACATATCATTATCAAGGACATTTGCCTCCTTCACCACAACTTGGTGAAACATGTCATTTGATTCACCACTCTACTCTCTTGAGTTGTGTGTGTATAAGATTCATAGTTTAACATCCCATATGACTTTTTTGTTCTTATAATTTTGAAATTTCGCAAGTTTATAAGGATAAAAATGTTAGAATCCTAATTCACACTCTTTTTTAAGATTTTATTAGTTTCATTGTCATTATAAAAAAAACTAACATAGAAATTAGTTTAATCGTCACAATTTCTCATTATAGGTTTCAATTACCACATAGAAAATATGCATTATATCTATAATGTTCTTCAAAACACACAATAATTTCTAACGTGATTTAATATCTCCAAATAATAATTTATATATAACTTAATACAGATAATCTCAAACAATTAAAATTTCACAAAAATCACACACAAATAATTGCTTGAAATTCACAAGATCCCCTTCCCTCCCCTATCAAAGACCCCCCACTCTTGTTGCCCCCTAGTCGTTGATCACCCCTCAACCCAGATACATTACCAACAATGGAAGCTACAAAAGCAATATATTGATTATCTTAATGTGGGTCACGAGCTTACTTGTTTACTTGTGGACAATGCAACGTGGGCATGGGTAGCTTAAAATGGAATCTGTTTAATTTGCGGGCTAAACAAACGGGCCTACATAGGTGTGGGTCTAAATGAGTGTGGATATAAATAGGCGAACTACTTGTTTACCCAACTCTAGGTTCAAGGCAAGTTCATCTAAGTTTCTACTGGTTCAATATCACACTAGTTTAAAGGTCAGACGGATTGAACATGTGATTGGTTCTCAATGGAACTAACAGGTTTGATTGAGTTCTCATAACATTGATTATAGGTAACATCACATTAAATTCATTGAAAATTTTGTTACTAAATTAATTTTTAAACATTTAAATTATCACCATATTATTTTTTAAAAATATTACTAGATTAGTTTTTGGATATTCATATCTTATTTACATTAGCATTGTCTAACTTTATAAAAAAAAAACATAAAATGTACAATCTTTGAGTTATAGACCATTAGCAAGATATGCTTTGGATAAAGGAAAAGTTAAAAGGCAATGGGTTAGTATGAAAATCCTTGTACTTAAACCTATCATGTGTTAATTATTGTATAAATTATTAAGGCTTAAATTTAGTTTTGGTATTTATAATTTTGTGAATGTACAACTTTATTTCTTATAAAAATTTAATTATTAATTTGGTTCTTAATATTTTTAATATTAAATAATTTTAGTTCATATTTAATTTATCATCCAAAATTAAACAATAAATATTAATGTAATCATAATTGATAAAAATATAAAAAAAATCAAAAGACTTATAAAAACTTAAAACTGAAACTATAAGTTTCTTTTTTGAAAATGGTTGAAATAGAATTTAAAGTTAAAATAATTTTAAAATTCATTTAAAACATATTTTAACTCTCTTCTATCCAAACATATTTTATCTATACTAAGGACTTAGGTCAATTGATTGAATAAAGTATATGAGTTGGTATAAATTCTCAATAAATATCTTGATTCTTTGTATAAATAACAAAAAATATTTTATTTTCAAATTTTAAAAAAAGAAACTGAAAACTTAGTACCACTTCAAACAAAACCTGAAAACCTATAATACGACACTATGTCTGTTTGCTACCAATAGCCTTAAACTCTAAGATGAATTATCTATAATAGTGCAAGTATTTTTTTAGTAATAGTTACTTATTAATTAATTAAGGCAATTGAAACAATCTTGACAAGAGTTATTCTTTGGTAGGTGATGAATATTATTATGGTTATGTTTGAGACGGCAAAATGATTATGAGTTGTGCTTCATTTAATATGAAAGTGAAGACGAACGGAATCTAGCACTAGTGGGGAGAGGCAAAAAGTGAAGAAAGAAAATCTTCATTCATTTAATATAAAATGAAATAATGCTACTGCTAAGACAAGACAAATTGATGATAACATCCGGAAAAAGAAAAAAACAGGTCCCAACGACGGACGGACTGTGTAGCACAGTCAGGAAATGTTGGATATTATTGTACAGCCCTTGCTTGCATACTTGAAATCTCACATTTGAGACGAGACGAGTCGAGAAGGGCAATGTAATAATAAAATGTTTATTTCTCTTGTATTTTGTCTTCTAAATCTATCTTCCAACAGCACTTGCGTGACTCTAACTCAAACGGTGTAGTGCTGCTGAATTGTCTCGATGTCAAGTCCCTTGAGTTTGACAACAGACTCAACATGCCCCTTGAGTGTGTGAAGCTCTCTTAGCCTTGCAACTTCAGCACGCTTCCTGGCCTGTTCTGCAAGTTCAGACAATTCCCTGTAGTTGTTCTTTTCATTAAGCATTTCATCCGTTTCAGGTGGATTTAGGCCATGCAATGTGCGCTGATCTGCAGCCCATTGTGCCTCTCTCTCTCCCTTTCCATAATCCTTCTTTGTGGTGAAAGCAATCTGCGTCAGACAAAACACAAGGTAAGGTCATATAGGGAGCCTCAGATTAACATCAAAACATTGAGATTAAGATGTTGTTACCCTGTTCTCGGTTATATTATTCCATGCCTTCCCAGTCAATCCATATCGGACAATGAACTTAAGTATATCCATGGGTATGTAGAAAATAATGCTGTAGAGCCAAATGACACCAGCCCAACCCCATCCAATCCCTTTAATTTTTGCAAAGCCCCAGTTTGCATACACAGCGATGATCGTGGCAATCTAAGAAAAGAAAAGATAAGATAAGCAGCACTCTCATTAATATGCAATGCTACCCATTAATTAATATTTCTTTAAAACTCACCAGCTGTGCTATGACAAAGGCAACAAGAAGAAAGATGCCAGGACGTTCAACATAAGACCAGCTCCTTGACCGGGTAACAAAGATGAGAGCCTGACTTACAATACTCACTTGAAGGTAAACAGCTGCTGTGAGCTCATCGTGGTTGTCCCTGATGGATCTCACGCCAAATTTCTCCTGGTGGTTTTCGATCGAGAGATTAGTTAAGCATTGTAACAAATATTTCATTTTAAAGAATAAATATTAGTCTGTTGTTCTCACCGAGAAGAAATTAGATGCATGAGCAGCCCAGAAGAAGACAACAGTCATCACAGCGAGGTAGGCACCAAGCACAATGCCAGTGATAAAAATCTCTCTCAGCTTCCAGGAATCTGGCACAGGTGATGGCTTTACCCTGTCCTTGGAAATGGTCATGATGGTGCCATCATTGAGTATGGCAATGATCAAAACCATAAAAGGTGAGAAGTCAAATTTCCAGATGAGAGCAAGCAGCATAAAGCCCAGCACTATTCGGATGGTTAAAGAAACGGCATATATGGTGTAGTTCTTCATTCTCTGGAAGATGGCTCTACTTGTCAACACTGCACTCACGATCACACTCAAGCCAGGCTCGGTGAGGACTATGTCAGATGCACTTCGTGCTGCATCGGTTGCATCGGCCACAGCAATTCCAATATCTGCTCTTTTGAGCGCAGGAGCGTCGTTGACACCATCTCCTGTCATCCCACATATGTGTTCCCTTTCCTGAAGTCTCTTCACAATCTCATACTTGTGTTCTACATTTGACACCACACCATTGATTCAGATGAAATTAACAAGCACAAGGGCCGTAATTGTAATATGATAATATTATAATAATTACCGGGGAAGACACCAGCGAAGCCGTCAGCCTTCTCAATAAGTTCATCAATTGGAAGGCCAGCAATAGACTCGTCCTTGTGCTCACCAAGGAGAGAGGATGAAGGGTACATGTTGCTTCCCATGCCAAGCCTGCGACCAGTTTCTTTACCAATAGCTAGTTGATCACCAGTAATCATCTTAACGTTCACTCCCAGATTGAGAGCACGCCTTATGGTCTCAGCACTGTCATGCCTTGGTGGATCAAAAAGTGGCAACAGACCCACTAATTGCCACGCTCCTCCTGCACTCTCCTTGCTCTTTTCTGGAACTTCCTGAATCAAACCAATTTTTTTCACATAAGCCATCGTTTCAACTTTCAAGAGGGGATATACTGGATGATAGGTTTAGGTTTAGGTTTATAGACTCCCACTCACTTGTTTGGCAACGGCAAGGGAACGAAGACCGCGATCAGCAAATTTATCAATGATGGAAAGAGCCTTCTTCTTCACATCTTCCCGAACCTTGCAGAGTTCGATAATCTGCCAAGAAATTAACTCAATATGGGCTATATTGTACAGGGAAACAGTAAACATCAAGTATGTGCAGTGCACTAATTACCTGCTCTGGTGCACCTTTGCTTATTCGGTGCCAGTTACCCTCAGTGTCTATGTATGTTATGGCTGTGCGCTTGTCCACTGGATTAAAGGGCAGGAAATGCACCTCTGTAATGCCATCTCTGGCCTGTACCAATCACGACCATGTTTGTTATTATAGTCAATTGAAAACCTAAACTGTTCAACATTATGAATGTATATATGATTTTCTTTGTTCAAATATTTTATTTTTGCATGCAGAATCTGGTTTATTCTTCAACTTATTACAAACCTCCTTTGGATCACCCAACATTCCAACAATGCAAGCATCGATAGCATCTTGGTTCTCCACCCTGGAGGCCCTAGCTCCAAGCAAAATTACTGTATCCTTGTCAGTATCTCTTGAGAAAATCTGCAATATGGACAAATCGCTTCTTAAATGACCATTCTGAATCATAGAATCTATCAATTGATGTTCCCAAATAGTATGCAAATAATATGTTAAACAAGGATTTGGCCAGCCATCTTCAATTCTTACCTCAATCAAATTCTTGTCTACTGTAAGCTTGTTCAGTGTTAGAGTGCCAGTCTTGTCACTGCATAAAACATCCATTCCAGCCATCTCTTCGATGGCTGTCATCCTCTTGGTGATAGCACCTTGCTGGGAGAGCCTATGGGAACCAATGGCCATTGTCACTGACAAGACTGTTGGCATGGCAATGGGAATCCCTCCAATGAGAAGCACCAAGAGATTGTTAATTCCACTCCTATACTTGCGGCGCTGAATTGGATACATGACAACAATCTCTATGATCATGCCCACGGCAATTGAGCAAATGCAGAAGTTACCAATGGCTGTCAACACCTGATGGCAACCATACAAACTCACATGAGTGAAGTTGAACAAATAGACAAAAGCAAAAGTTGCACTTGTTCACAAGGAAAGGAACAACACTTGTTATGAGCATCTGTCAGGTGTCATATATATATATATATATATATATATATACACACACACACCAAACCAGACATATGTAACTCAATGAGGTTACATTAACCTGGTTTCAAAGACAAAGAGTGCAAAATTAAAATTTGAAAACACAGGAAGAGAATAAAGAGATACTAGTAGTATAGTACCTGTTGGAAATGGCCAACTTGGTTAGTACTGTCCACTAAATGAGCAGCCTTACCGAAGAAGGTGTGGACCCCAGTAGCGATCACAACAGCCTCAAGCTCTCCTTGCTTGACTGTGGAGCCAGAGAAGATTTCATCACCAGGGTGCCTAGTAACAGGCAAGGACTCACCAGTGAGTGCAGACTGATCGATCTTGAGGGCATCTCCATCCAAGAGACGAGCATCGGCTGGAATGATGTCTCCTAATTTGATGCTGATTATATCTCCTGGTACCAGTATACAAGCCTCCTGCTCCGACCAACTTCCATCTCTCAGAACCTGCCAACCGTTCAAATTACTAGTAATTAAGCCTGCCTGTCTGCCTGTTACATTTTCATTCTGTCCAAATACTGGAAAACTACACCTTGCTTTGCTTTTAGTATATACTAGTGATTATTATTATTATATTATACCTTCGTTTTAGGAGCAAGGCCTGCCATAAGCGCTGCAGCAGCGTTGCCTGCGTTGTTTTCTTCAATAAAACTAATGGTTGAGTTGACAAATAGCAACACCACTATTCCCACAAAGTCCTGCCAGTCCGGTGGCTCACCCTGTATGTATGAAAAACGAGAATTAATAATGCCAAAAGCAAAAATGTAAGAAAATAATATATATTATTTCAAAGAATGCACAAGGTACGTACGTCTCCGTTTGCCAATGCAATAGCCATGATGGCAGCAGCTTCCATGACCCACGAGAGAGGGTTCCACATAAAACCCAAGAATTTGAGCAGCTTGCTTTCCTGATTGAAAGAATAATGTTTAGTTTAGATACATATTAAAAGATATGTAACTAATGTTGTGAAGTGACTCAAATAGGAATGGATAAATGATTGCCTTCTTTTCTTCCAACTTGTTGGGCCCAAAAACTTGCAACCTCTTTTGGCCTTCCTCATTTGATAGACCTTCTTTGGAACAGTTCAATTCTCGGAACACTTCATCAACAGGTATCCGCTCCTGCAAGGCAAAACCACATTGCATGTAATTAATAATAAAAATCTGACAACACAAACAGAAAGAATGAGAAAAGGAAACAAGAAACTGACGAGATCAACTGCCTCGTTCTTGATATCTTCGAGACCTCCCATGTTTGTTCTCTGATTGTTATTATTACTGGTTGCGCTCAAGTGAGATTCAAAGAGAGAATGAGAGAAGAAGTTTCTTGTTTAAGAAAAGTGTCAAAGTAAGTGTATATATATAAGGAAAGGAACACAACAAGAATGATAAGACTAGTGATCATTCATTATTCTCTCTCAAATGAGGTTAATAGTGCTCTCGTGTCTGAGTGAGACTTTCTCCTTCCAATTTCTTTGTAAAGTTGCTCTAAAATCACTCATTCCCACTCGTTCACTTCTTTCTTTAATTCTATTAACTAATTAAATTAAAGAAATAGAACTAAAATAGTGAAGCAGCGGGACTCGTGGAGTTCTCTTTGACCCCCAGTCTTGCGCTTCGAAGGGGTCCCCCACGTGGCAATTCATTACCTTGGATCTGAATCTCATAGATATATACTATACAATTGAAAAACACTAAGTGTATGGGATTAAATTCCATGCACTATCGTTCTTCCCCGTTGTCAAACCATATCCTATTCATGGACAGGCCGCCCAAATCCAATCATATGATGTGAAAATTATACGGAAATTCGGCCCAAACATCTTGGATTAACTTTCTGGCCCAAGTAAACTAGGTTTCATTTTTAGAGCTTTTTTTTTTTTTTTTTCATAAAACATATTGCACTTAGCTATAGTAAACCTTTGAAAAAATAATAAAAAACTTAAATATTTTTTTGTCTTTATATAATAAAGTATTTTTATTTTAATTCTTAAAAGGTTTTTTAATCCTTTAAATATTTAATTTTTACTTTTAAGTAATAACTTAAGAGTCTATTAACGTATTAGATCATTAAGAATCTTATAATTATAAATAATTTGTTTTTGTAAACTGTATTTTTATATTTTATCAATTAGTTTAATTTCATAGATTGACAAATCAATATATTATTAATATTGTTGTGACAATATCGTTTAATGTTAAAAGTTGAGACTGAATTAAAAAATATTTAAATGACTAAAATTAAAATGAAAATTTTTAAAGAACTAAAAACTTCTATGAAACCAAATTATTATTTAAATAAAAATAAAAATAAATAAATAAACTAATAGCTAGCAAGCCCCAAGTGGTTTGAATTTTAGGCTTTCCTTTTTTAATAACATTAAAATAAGTAAAGGAACGGACGTATGCATGAGAATGGGTTCAAATCTAGTTTATAAGTAAAAACTAAAGGGGTAACATAAATGTATCCTCAATGAGATCAACGAAAATAAAATTGATTGTTTCCAATGAACCAAAAATTGGAGTAGAACTAGATGCGTAGGGTAGTTTGTTCACATAAAAATAAGCAAGTCTTTTGGTGATTATTTTGCATGACTCGCATTAAACATTTTTTTCTTCCGGATCTTAATTCAACATGACTGAAAACGTTTGATTCCGGATGTACTCATCATTATTTTGACTCTTGTCACAGTTATAACTTATAACTAGAATAGTAGTTTCAAATCTGTCCCATTTTTCCATTTGTCACTATCAGTTATGTTGTTCCAAGTAGGGTTCCCCTCTTTATCTACCACTTATATAATTCAGGCCAAATCGATTGAAGCCCTATTGCATAGCATCTTAACTAGCTTAGACTGAGATATGATATGACCTTGATTTATGGTATCCTTAGTTTTATTTGGGGAAGAGAAGAGGGGCTGGTTAAGGCGAAACATCCCATCAAAGCGATTATGATTCAGCTACACCGAAAATATATTTTTCTTAGTCATGTCATTAAGATTATCAATTTTGTGCTTTTAAACGGTTGTGGGAGACAAAATCAATTACCAGATAGATGAATAATCATTAGGCATGAGGTTATAATAGTGGAATTTTTTGTCCCACCCACCTTTACAAAGATTTAAATTTACGAAAGTTAGATCAACATAGTAGTAAAAAATGATGAAGCAAAACATTTTAAGATTATAACAGCGATTCTTTTCAGCCCATGAGCATATTTCGCATGCAAAAAGAGCCCAATAAAAGTCACAAAAAACAGTAATTACATTAAACAATTAGAAACAGAATCACATTCTTAATAAACTTGTTTGGGTTTCCAAAGTGTTAGAGCTCAATATTTGAACTGTTTCCCCCCCCCCCTGGTTGTTTTGGTTCTGTAGCTTCATGTTTTAATTTTGTACTTGATAAATCTGGTAAATTATGCATTTATTCTTGAAAAAATAGGTATAAGATGATTTGATATGGCTAGAAAATGTGCATTTTACATCGATGTATCGCTACCTGCAATGTTGACACTATTTTCTCTGTAGTCTACTGTTCCTCTGCAATCAGAATAATCATATTATGACTTTGGCATGATTGCAATTTCAAGGGACATACTGGTCCTCGTTGTTGGAAACAAACATTGTCTTGATTGTAAGCATGGAGGACAGTCTCCATGCACATGCTTAAAGTTGCCGGCTGAAGAATTAATTGCATCACAAAAGTGACAGATAAGGCTACCAATTTGTATTTCCTTCTAAAAAAATTAAGTGATAAAAGAAAATGTGAAAAGCATTGTGTTTTGATTCGTTTGCATCATATGGACTTTTAAGTCTAGGCTATTGTGTTACCAAGATAAATGTTCTCGCAATAAATTGAAATTTTAATATTTTACATGAAAATAATGGTAAGAAAGAGATAGTAAACCATATTAATAATTCCATATTTTAAGATTTGATGAGGCGATAGAGTAGAGATTAAGAGATTGTGGTTTTACCACCTCAATTTTTTTACTTAATTAATTAGTTATTATTTTTGCAATTGACGTAAATGCAATATCATGAATAGCTCAATTCACAACCTAACGTTGTTAAAGACGTGTATTTTCTTTATCTTGTTGGCTCTTGTCACTTTAGCTGAAGAAATTAGACCTTATAAAGTGATATATTATATTTAATGCTGCATTGTATTTTGAGTAAGATTATTATTATTATTATTATTATTATTATTATTATTAT
>JAMLFT010007088.1:0-15245 GCA_026544285.1 Pachyrhizus erosus
GTATTTTTTAAATAAATATGTAATTATATTACTAACCTAAATTTAGCTTTAAGAATTTATGGTTGTATTTATAATATATATAGTATAATATAATGATGTGATATTTTTTAAATACCTGTATAATTAAATTATTTAAATTTAGCTTTAAGAATTTTAATTCACATGGTCTTGTATCAAAAAAGCTATTACAAATAATGTTTGATTGATACTTTATAACACCTGAATAATTCTTTTTCTTGTAGAACTATCTTGTAGATAATTATAGATAAACTAATTTTTTTAATTTATAAATAACCGTTCTAGGGTCTGATAACAATTTTTGTAATAATATATAGTAACAAAACAACATAGTAAAAATGAGAAGAAAGTTCCAGCACACATAGAGACACGTTAAAAAAATATGCATGTACTTGTCACACTTGGGATTGATTATTTTAGATGATGGTAAGATGTATATAGCATGCCCAACCCAAGCTATACAAACGACATTGACCTTGATTAATTTTAAGTTGCCGTAAATTTTGAAATGCACAATCAAATCCTTCTTTTTTCAAAATTTTGAGAGTATACATACTTAGAGAGATAAAAGAAATACAGAGTGAGAAATAATAATCTAACAGACAAAGCAATTTATCATCAGTTTCTTCTAACTGCATTATATACCAAGCTATGTATTTTACTGCATCAGTTTCTTCAGCAGGTATTTGCATATACATGACAAAATTCTTTCTACACCATGAATCATGATTCTCTATCCATGGCAGAGCCATTCATTTGTAGAACTAATATATCTATGGTAAGTAACATGCATCTATTACCAACATCTAATACATTGATTTTTTATCAATGGCAGAGGCAACATCAAATAAGCCATTGAAGAATTTGATTTTGCCCTTTAAATACTTAAAGGGACAATAATTTAACATTTCTCTTGCTTAAGAAGGAATTTCATCCCACTTTATAAACACATAAGCCATTTAAGCCATTTATAATATTTTCTGCTTCAGTGACCAAGCCCCGAGATTAATAACCTTGCATATAACAAAATAGTACATGAGAATGTGATAAAGGTTAGAAGTGCTATGATGAGTCATCTTTTGGTTCTGTTGTTGTGAGTTGTAGAGATTGTTGAGTTAGAAAACTTATTAAAGAGAGGAGTAACAGTACAACTACAGCACAATAGAATGCATTTAATACCAATATCTACCCATCTTCTAGTCACCGTGGTGACCTGAAGCATTGATTGACCATTCTAGGATCGGGTAACTGAAATAAGAACATGACAAGTATTCAATGATCAGCAGGGGGAACGAGACATGTCATGGTATAAATGATATCCTATTAATGAATGTTAACCTTATAAGAAACTGTAGGTACAATTGTGGGTTAACTACAGTTTGAGTGTGTTTGATCACTCGATGAAAGATAAAAAATGATGGTCAAACATCACTATGGGTTACATAGTAACAAATTCTAAAACTGGCTTTGAATCATGCAATAGGGCACGACAGTAATAACCTTGAAAACACACACCAATACACAAAATTGCTTTGTAATGCACATGCAGTAATCAAAGACTTGGGTAGAGATGCACCTTAAAGAGTTAATAACTTTATTTCGCATGTTTTCATATATTGAAAAAACTAATGCAAATGTCTGATTGATACTTTATAACATTATAATATTATATAAAGTTGTCAGAGAGAAAATAATAATATTTTTTTTTCACTTAAAATAGAGGTAATATTTACTATTTTATTCACATATACTCAAAAAAGACAACTTTGTCTCGTCAATTTATTTTTGTTTTAATTGTACTTTTTGATGTCTTAGATATTATAATTGTGTAATTTTAGTTCTTGAATTTTTAATTATGTAAATTAGTCTCTCAAATATTATAAATATAATTTTAATCTCTTAAATTTTAATTATCAGATTTTAGTTACTTAATCGTGCGATTTTAATTTTTCAGATATTATTATTGTGTAATTTTATTGTCTCAAATTTTATAATTATAAAATTTAGATTAATTATTTAAAAACTAAAATCGTATAATTGTAATATTTTAAAAATTAAAATTATACAATTATAAAATATAAAAAAATAAAATTATATGATTATAACACTCAAAATACTAAAATTGCACAAATATGAGAACTAAAATTTGACATTTAGAATTTTACAAGCATAAGTACCAAGTCTCCAAAAATATTAAAATTAAAAAAGAATCAAGTACTTTAGGTCCGTAAAAGATTGTTTTTAGATAATATAAAAGTGTGATTTTTTAATTAAAATGGTTTTACATTAAATAAAAAAATATAATTTTGATTTTAAGTAATATTTTATATGAGCATTTATATATTGACTCAACAACTATTAACATAGTTAAACTTTCTATCCATTTAGGTATTATATAGCAGTGTTCATTTTTATACTCATTCTTCCCAATACATAATTTATTTACGGAAATTGGAACAGGTAGTGTTTAGTTTTTTTTTAGCAAATATAAATTTTTATAAAAAATTAAAGTATATAATTAATTAGTGACTAAACATTTTATCCACATTCGTGTTGCATAAATATTATAATGATATTAAACACGATATTCATATAAAAAATACAAATTCAATATATGGTAAAATAATGTATTTTTTTTTACAGTATTGCTCATTTTTATTCTTATTCTATCCAACAATATTTTTATTTGTAGAAATTCAAATAATTTATGTTTAGTAAATATAAATTGTTGTAAAATAAATTTAAAATATTGAATTAATTCGGGATTAGACATTCTATCCATACATATTCGTGGTGCATAAATATTATAATGATGCTAAACGTAATATTTCATAAAATTGTTATATGAAATCAAATAGTTGACTAAAAAAGGTAATATTTATTTTTATACTAATTATTTCTAACAATTTATTTACAAAATTCAAACATGTTGTATTTAATTTTTTTGAACAAATTTAAATTGTTATAAAATATAGAGTTAATTATTAATTAAGTCATCATATTAAAGAATTGTCCATAGCAAAATTACCCTCTTATTTCATGTAAATTTAAATTTTAGTTGTTATGAAGTTTAAATATTTATTACATTAATTTATATCAATTCATTAATATTGCATCCAAAAGAAATATTTCACAAAAAGAATACATTATTATTTATTAAATAGTGATACCAGAATGATGTTGGCAAAAAAATATAATATTGTGACTTTAATTAATTATGATAAAAAAATAAAAACATCATAACTTACATGATTTTAATATTATTGTAAAGATCACACATGCTTTTATATTCTTTATTTAAATGAATTTAATATTAACTGCAAAGATAGAGAGAAAACATAATTATACATTTTTAAAAAATGTCATAAATATTTTTGTTAAAACTGACATTAGTTGATGTTACATAATTAAATATAAATAAAAAATAAATAATTAAATCCAAATATAATAATTTAAAAATTTTAAAATATTATAAATTCTTTCTTGAAACTGAGTTAGATGGTTTTAAATAATTAAATTCAAATTTAAGAATTTAATGATTTAAAATTTTTTATAAATGCTTCATCAAAATTTAATGTTTTAAAAAAATGTTATAAATGTTTTCTTGAATTTCAAAATAGTTGATATTAAATAATTAAATTCAAATTTAAAAAATTTAATTATTTAAAAAGTATTATGAATATTTTACTAAAATTTTAAACTTAAAAATAATACAGATTCTCTTTGAAAAAAGAAAAATAATTGGAGTTAAATTAATAGTTTCAAATTTCATAATTTTTTGTTATTTAAATATTTTTATAAATAAATTCTTGAATGTTAAATTAAAATAAATGTTACAAATGCTTTCGTAAAATTGAGAATAGTGTATGGTTAGCTTAAAATCTTAATAAATATTAAAAAACTATTTATTTATTTATTGTTTTTTTCATTTAACTAATTTATTAAAGACTTTTTTTAGTACAATGATAAAACTTTCATGTATTATACAATAAAATCATTACTATGAATATTTTTATTTAAATATTTTTATTGATCATTAATATATTTTAAATAAAAAATAAAATAGATGACTAATTTATGTGATTGAAGAGAATACCTGACAATTGACGAATACGATTCTTAGTTGACTTTTATATACATGAATTTTATAAAAAAAGTAGTTAATTATTTTGTAATTTATGTGTATTATTTAATATACATTTTTGGCACAATTTATTATTTAATATGTGAAAAGATAGTATTATTTTCAAAAAATTTACTATTTCAATTATGAAAAAATATTAAATTATTAATTTTAATACTTTCTATTTTAAATATAAATTATCTTTCAAAATAATATAAAATCTCTTCAACATATAATTTATTTATACATCGCATCAAATTTGAAAAAAAAAATGATATCCAGTTATATTATTTTGACACCTAATCGTTTAAAGATGTGTTCTTAAATTTATATTATTTCATTCCTTCATTTAATTTTGTTTCCAATATTTTTTTAAATTAATGAACTTTTTTAAAAATGCATTTAATGAAATAATACATGAATTTTATCAGTTAAAATTATTTTTAGCTGATCTTTTTTTATGCAATTTAATTTGCCTATGAAAACCTCTTGAATTTAATAATGCAAAAGATTGTGAAATTAAAGTTTATAGTTATATTATAAAATAAGTATATTTAATTATTTTGTATTTGACTTATTAATGAATAAATTCGTATCCAAGTAATATGTTGTTCTTTTATAGTAGTAATTTTGAGTTTCTTTTTGCAAAAAATTTAGCAAATTTTATATTTTCAGTAATATAAGAAATTAATAAAATTGATAATATTTTTTATAGACACATAAGTTACTCCTTCCACGATTCATTTGTGCATAACACGGTCCACGTTCTAGTGTGAATAAAAACTAGTTCAAGATGAGAATCCTATTGAGCAGTTAGCACTATTTTTTCCCTTGAATTGGATGGCTTCTAATGATCTCTCATAAACTCCATTATTCCTTTTTCTTTTTCTTCTTGGGCTCCATTGATAAACAATGAGGATTGTTCCGCGTATGAAATTTGCATAGCAAAAGCCAAGCACTTATATGTTAAAATAGAAAGTAAGAAAATTCAGAAATCACAAACCCAAACCCAAACCTAACTGTAGTAAATAACCTATTCCCTTTTTTTGTCTTTGGAACATGTGGATACAAATTAAGGTGTTAAAAACAAAACATGAGCAGCACATTAAGATGCATAAAGTTATCTAATTTGTTGCAGCAAACATGAGTAACCAACGAGAGGCCATAAAACAAACGTAGAATAAAATGTGTAAGAGAAAAGACAAACTCACACACCTATAAATATAAGGAATTCCAATCCCTGCAAAATGCTCCAAATAATGTGCTTTTTTTCATGAGCAGTACCAATAATATTGGCAAGTAAAAGATAAATATGTATTTATATAATAAATTACAAATGATTAAAGATTAAAAAATATAGTACAAATGAGGTATTGTCATACATTTACTTATTTGAGCAAATAGCATGATAACGGAAAATGGTAAGGGTAGGAAAACTGGCAAAATCAACACTGAACCATCCAATGAGACAAGTTTTTACAGGCAAGTGATTATAGTTACACAAAAAAATTGTCTAAGAGGAAGATATACCAGTAAACCAGAGTAATGTGGTAATGGTTATCCGAGGCTGCAAATTGAATGTGGCCAAACTCAAAGTTTTCAGCCAGCCAAGGATACAAGTGGTGAATTATTACAACCTTATTATTTACTCCTTTAGTTATTAGGTCATCATACTGATACAAAGAAGAAAATATGTAGAGGTCTGACATGTTAACTGGCAAGTACTAAATTTTCAATCTCATGCTCAATGTATTTTTTTTTTTTTTTTCAAAAAACAACAGAACTATCAACAAAGTATATATTTACAAATGCAAATAAATATGAGGAAAATCACGAAATTCAGAAATCCCAAAGGTCCGGTCAGGGTGAAATTCAGGTTTTCATTCCAAACAGGATTCAAGCAACAATGACCCTGGTTTTTGCTGTCTGATACATTATAATGTTTGAAAATGCTACATAATCTTGATATAAAAAGGCACAAAGCAAAACTGAAATGTAAATCCAAGTTACCTGATTCCCCCAGCTTGACAATAACATAAGGGTCACTGATGGAAATCAAGTTGTCATCAGTCACTGCTCTTGAAATCCTGGATCACTAATCTTTTCCCTTGCACAACAATGACTTTTAGTAGCTTCACCTGTTCATCAATTATACTGCTAAAAAAATGATAAATATCTATTAAGCAACAACAACACAACAGAGAGCTTGTAGCTCAGATAGAGACTAAAACACTTTTAAAGCAAGGAACATGTAGAGAAAAACAATAAATTAAGTTATATTAGCATGCCTACCCAACAATAACATAAACTAAACGAAAGAAACTATGAGATTTTTCAAGTAAAGAAGTTTATAACTTGTTCAAAGACAAAAAAGAAAAATTGAGAAAAAAGTGGCAAGCCATTGAATACCAAGGGTAGATGTGATTCAATTGACAATTCAAGCATGTAAGTTCTCGAATGCTGAAAACAAAATCAAGTAAACAAAGTGGCAAGTGAAGTGATGATCTTAGGAAAAAGGTTGTTTTAGGAGATGAGAAAACTTAACCACACAACACGATTCTGAGTTCTGAAAGAAAGAAAATGAAAATGATTTTAACATGTAATATGGAAAATAGAAGATGAAAGTACCAAATGAGAATAAACAAACTTACCCACACCACAATTGTGTCATTACAAGAAAGGAGAACGTCAAAATGGCAAAGGAAAAAGAAAAGTTACAAAATTTATAGTAACCATGAAACACACTTTAAAAAATAACGGTAAACGAAAAAACATACCTACAAAAGACTGTTCGAATTCTTGAAACGAAGGAGATGAAAATGAATATATAATATGGAAATTAAAGGATGAGACAAAAATGGAAAAGGGAGAAAAAGAAAGCTTACCCACAATAAAGCGTTTTGAGTTGTGAAGAGGAGAATATGAAAATAGCAAAGGAAGCCAACCAAAAGTTACCCACATTAGGGTCTTCTGATATTTGGGTGAAGGAGAATCGGGAAGACAATGTAGGGCGTTGTTTGTATGGAGTTGGTGAGAGGCGACGCTGTTTGCCAGGATGTTGTTGTTCAGCAGCAACGGAGGTGAAGGAGTGGGTTTGCAAAAAGAAAGGAAAGATGGAGAGATAAGGAATATGGAAAGAGGAAGAGAAGAGATATCTGATAAAGAAAAGGAGTATGGCTCGTGTGTGGGGAAGGAGCATTTGACAGAGAAGAAAAATAAAAGAAAAAAGAAAGAAGAAGCTTAAAAGAAAGGAGGCTTCAGGTGGGAAAAATTTGTGAGGTGATGACATGTGTCAAGCTGAAACATTGTTTTATTAATAGATATAGATTCAAAACAAGTGCAGTGCAGTGCATTTTCTAAGTTAGGGCTTTGTATCACAAATTAGGAGTTGTGATTTGTGATTTTGACAGAGTATCACTGCTCACAATTTTATCATGGTTTATGGAGTATGGAATTAAGATGCTTGAAAAGAACATGCATGCAATGTTTGACTAAATATCTTTTGTTGTTGATGAAATAATTACCAAGGCTTGGATGGAACATCAAGGATGTTTTATAGTACTAATTGTGAAATTTTTAACTCCTAATCAAACTTAGTAACCACTAGAGTTTTATTCCTACAAATTCTGAATCCTTAGACACCTAAACATTGCTTAAAAGCTTTCCACTATCGTTGTTAGTTTATACCTGAGTAAAATTGAGAGAAGGGAGAAAGCAAAACCTTCTCAACTTGAAGACACAGGGTATGCTATAATCTTCCATTTCCTATATTATATTCTTCGTTTTCTTCTTAAATGTGTTTCACTTTTCAATTGAAGACTGAATTCTTCTTATGTGCAATGAACAATCGTCCTGTTCTCGAACTCTTCAACTGAATAGGGTTTGAGTCAAGGGTAGAGTATCGTTTATTCTAATTATAAAAAAAATCTGTATATTTTGAAGAAAAAAAATCTTATAAAATCTTATTATAAATCTGATTTTATCTATTATATATTATATATTGTAAAAGAAGATTTTTTCATGTAAACAAATAACATGTGGCAATACCATGTTGATTATTTTTCTCCAAAATGTCATAATTTATTTATTATTTATTATTTATTATTTATTTAATAAAAATATATAATTATAGTAATTCAAGGATTAAATAAATTATAATAAATATGATTTTTATGATTTAAAGATTCAAATTAATAATACAAGCATATATTCATATTCAAATTAATTGATAGCACTAATCTATTTTAATACAAAACCAAGCAAATTATTATCAGTATGATTTTTATGATTTGAACTGTAAAATTAATAATACAAATACATATTCTGATTCAAATTAATTAATTATATTTATATATTATATATTATTAAGGATGGTTTTTTCACGTAGAAAGATATATTTGACAACACCATATTGATTCATTTCCGTCCAAAATGTCATCAACATTTTCGTTTATTTTTAATCAATAAAAATACATAATTATAGTAATTAAAAAACTACAGAAATTATGCTCAATATGATTTAAAGATTCAAATTAATAATACCAGCATATATTTAAATTCAAATTAATTGATGGTACTAATATATTTTAATAAAAAAATTATTATCAGTGTGATTTTTATGATTTGAACATTTAAATTATATAATACAAGTACATATTCTGATTCAAATTAATTATATATATATATATATATATATATTTATTTATATTTATTACTTAAAATAATATACACTGGTGAAAAAATCTCCCCTAAAACTTTAAGGTCATATTTGTAATTTAAATGCATTAAAATAGTCACAATAATTTAAAATAAAATTAAAAAGAAATTAAACAATATAAAAACATAATAAATGGTTGATTTGCATAAGTGGAGATATTATGGGAACGTTTTCAATCCATTAAGATAACAATGCATTCCAATATATTTTAATTGACATGCTTAAATGTAGTAAATACTCAAGTTTATCAAGTACGATTCAATTTCAAATTTTGCATATTAATTTCCTAATTAAATTGTAAAACCCTTCCATTTAAATATCTGTTCTTCTTCAAAGGGGTTAACATTTTGCATCTTCTGCAAATTCAATCTGTTGTCAGCATGGATTATAGTTTTTTTTGGCATGTAATCTTTATTTTATAGATTTTTTTTGCCTTATCTGAACGCATTTTACTGTAGAACTATATTTAATATTTTTTTATATCTTTTCTTTTTCTATTCAACACATTATACCATAGTTATTTTTTTAACCAACATGTTCATTATCTATTAACTAGATGTGTTTAATTTCTTTAATTACTTTTCTGTTTGAATGCAACATATTCATTATCAATTAACCAAATGTATTCAAAGAAAAAATTATATCATTTTTTTGTTCTATTTAAAGAACACATCATACGACATATTATATATTCAATATATTAAATTTATATTTTTAAATAAATTTTTATAAGATTATTTTTTTATTCTCCTTATTGTAAGTTTAATATAAAACATTCACATGTTTTGTAGATGATTCTTGCTGAGATCATGAAGAATTTCATTCCTAGAAAACAAAATAATTTTTTTTGTCAAATACAAGGGTAGAGATATTTAGACATGTTGTCTAAACAAAACCAACAAAGACCATTTCAACATTTTTTACTTATGGCTCGTACAATTTACGAGGACTAACAAGTTAAAACCGCATGATGTTCTTAACATCTAGTTTTTGGGCGATCTTGGAATCCTTTAAGTTAACTACTTATTATTTGATTCTAGCTTTGTAATCCTTCATGTTAGGATTCATAATTTTTTTTTTTAGCATTGTAATGCTTTAAGATAGAACCCCTATTTTTTGCTATGCAAATTGTAAGCAGATTGGTGTTAGACTCTTTTCTTTCTTATTCAATAAGATTTTTACTTTATGATTAGGAATGCATGATGTGCTGTGTTGTCCATGCTATTCTTGATAATTTAGTTGGTAAGATTTTTGGTATTATAATTCTCCACATTATTTACTTAAGCTTAATTATTACATAATAATATTTTTAATTTTAGTCATACCGTAACTGTTCAATCTAGATTAAGTATATAATATTTTGATTATTCTCCTGAAATTAGTCTCCCTTTATTTAATACATCCAATATAAATTAGTGTTTTGTAAATTTAAAATTACATAATATATTCTATCCTTTATTTATTCAATTTAAAAATATATTAAATTAAAAAATATAAATTTAATTAATGAAGGGTAATATTGTTTATAGTTTTTTTGTCGATTAAGAAAGTTTAAATTTGATTATTTATAGTATTTTTCTCAAGAATTTAACTGTTTTTTTATTATAGATAATTTTAACATATAATAAATTATTTTGGACATAGCATTCTTACTACTGCTGAATTATTTGGACTTAGTATTCATATATAATACTTACACCTGCATGATTCAAAACAAGATTTTTTTTTTTCTAATTTTTAACAATTTAATTCTACTGATTTTTTCTTAAGCTGAAATATATAATAACTTTTAAGATAAGAACTTATTATTTAAAATTAATGTGCCAAAAGTTATAAGAATAATTTTTCCTTTAAAATAAAACTTTTGTATTCAAAAGACAGTAAATTGTAAGTATAAGAACTACTTTATTTAAAACAATAGCTATAGAATTTATAATCTTTAGAAATTATACATAATTTATAATACAGAGACATGGTATAATAAAATTATCATATAATAATTATAAAGTCTATAGTTTCTAGTTATGATAAGCTTTATAAAACAGTAACATATCATATAATAACTATACATAAAACACTATATAAACAGTAACTTATATAAATACATATAAAAAGTAGTTTGTATAAATAATAACTAAAAAGTTTATAACAATATCTTATGAAACAGTACCATGAAATAGTAATAAAAATTACATATAGTAACATTATAAAACAGTGGCGTAATAAAATTGAAATTTTATATATAGTATCATTTATAATTTCTAGTGAGAATAGCTTATTAATAAAATAAAAATAATAAACACAATGAGGCCATGGGATCATGCCCCTCATGAATAAAAATATGGTAATTTACACTTTTTTTTAATATTCAATCATGTTCTTAAATGCTCTTCCCACATTCATAATAACAGCCATCAAACACTCCAATTACAATGGCATCCACGAATGCACAAATAGAACTAAAATTCTAGGCAGCAACATTATAACATGAAGACAGTATAACAATAATTAGAACAAGAATCAAACATAGCAAAATCACAAGAACATGAAGTGAGAGAGTCTTGGTTTTGAAGACTCGTCTCTTCCCTTCCCATAAAAACAACATCACAATGAAAGAGACACCCCACTCCCCAATACCTCTTGTGAGATTGACGAAGAACAGGCTGAAAATCTTCTTGGTCCTCGTCCCTTTGAACTTCCTCCTAAAGCTTCTCTAGTTCTTTAACTCTCACAATCTCAAAGAACGAAGGAAGAGGACTAAGAAGAGATGGTGGTGTGTGGATAGGTGTTGTCCAAGGCCTCTATTTATAAGTGCCAAGAAGATTCTAATTCTTCTTTGGCTGAGCATGAGTGACAAAAACAACCGCTAATAGGTCGTGCTTGCCTTACATGATGTAGTAGTAGGCTTAGGAAGGGGTTGAATGTGGGAGAAGAGAAACATGCATGCAATCAAATATTTTTGGATCTTATCTCTCTCAATCACGTCACACTCTTTCTCCCAAAGGCATTTTCAATGTTTTGTTTAGTTAATTATGAGATTGGGTTAGGCATAGAGTAAAAGTGAAACCATAAGAGAGTTTAATCTATATGTAATTCATAGGGTTTAGTTCTTATATTGGTCTTTTGAGAGTCAATATTTCATATTCATGGATGATATAAACATCTTTTCTCTTAAAATCTTTATCATTTTAAAATTAAAATTTTAAAATATCTTATTATTATTTCTCAAATTCTAACTATTTATACATCTAAATTATATTTGAATTATAAAATTTATTCATTTTACTAATGTAATTTATTTATATTTATCAATTCAAATTAATTATAGACAAATTTTCTTATAATTTTAAGTATCTTTTTGCACTAAATTTTTTTGTTTTCTTTTAATTTATATTTTAAATTTTACTTGCTAATATTAAATCAAAGATTGATAAAGTAGATCAAGCTTTATTGGTTGAATATGCCTAAGTTGTTATAAAAATCTTGGTACCTAAATTCATTCCTACAGATAAAATAAATAAAATAAAGAGTGATACTATACAAACATCTTTAGGTGTTATATAGTCCATCAACAATTATTACCTTTTTTATGTTTTTATCACATCATATCCTATATTTGTCCCTACACATGCTCTCTCTTTTTTGTTCACATTTTTGCCTCTACATATATACAGTGAGTAGATATTAGTATTCCCCAATTTTTTCCTAAATCAAAAGGCAAGACAAAACCACATTTTATAAGGAAATGTTACTTCCTCCAAAAAGTATAGGCCGAAAAAGCTTCTGAACCATTAAAAGTGCGACACTTGTAAACTGATTTCTCTATAAAATATTAATTCAATTTAATGTTTTAAAAGTTGATTTCTTTCCAAAATTATCCTTTTGTAGACAACCAACTGACAAAAACCCTCATTGATAACAAACAAAGTTAGCCTTGTCCCAAACATTTACACACATGGCGATATTGATAATATGTTGAGTACAAGAGTAGGGATGAAGGGGAAATGGTCATAACAGCTCATTGTTGCTTGTTGGCGCACTTGGATACAAGGATCTTCATGATGCTTTCGAGGGCAGCGTAGATTTGGGAGGTGTGGTTGTTGCCCTTTATGTGGATGCACATGTCGACAAAGGTGAAGCAGAGTAGACAACGGGGAGGATACTCTTGAAGGACTTCAACTGGAGGATTTCTGGCTCCACCAGCTCGATGAGATCACCACCTTGCTTGCAGTAGGCATTTGCCACAACGATCTTCTTAGGCCTGAATATTTTTGCACTTGCTCATCCCTCTACAATTTTGTTCAGCAATCTCTCTGCGTGACCTGCAAAAAGAGAAGTGAAAAACCAATGGAAGGCCATATAGTTGGTTTTGGTTGTTGTGTAGCACCAAGGCGGAGCCAGTCTTGTTAACTTATTAAAATGCCAAATAATTTTTTTTTTGAAGTAGTTTAAAAATTCAAATCTGTACCTTTATTGTATCCATGGTCTTTTCCAGACAAGTTTGTTAATGTAGGGATTGCTTCTATATGCGATATAGTTGATGATGCATTGTAGTATATCCTGGGTCAAGCTTGATATTTCTAAAACATTGCAAGAAACCAATTTAAAAAAGAAAATGAAAAGGGTATACACCTGAACCACAATCTTTTTAGTTGGAGCCCTGGAAGGGATGATATGAAATCATTTGTGTTAGTGTTTATGTGATGGCATTTGCGGAATGTCGTAATTATTGCCTGATTTGTAATTACCATATCGTAAAGTAAAATAAAACCGCTCATAATGGTTAGATAAATAAAAGGCAAGTTGTTGAGGTAGAGGGGTATTATTCTGATATTGAATACCAGTACCAGAATTAGTAGCATTGAATCCATAAAGAATCCTTTCATGAATTAGGATGCGAATATTATGATACTCTAAATTTCTAAGGCATAATTTTGGGAGTTATACTACTGTCATATGCAGAGAAGGTATATTTGCTTCATAACACCTGAAAACAAGGAGTGCTGGTTTGTATGATTTCAAATGTAAAATGACAAAGTGATCTTATGATTAATATGGTGACTTCACCTATAATTTTATATATAAACTTGTCTCATTTATCATGACATGACTTCATGTTTACTATTTTCAAGAAACAACAATAAAAGCTGTCAATGCTACAGCTGCTGCAGGAGGCAATGCGTCACATTCCCTCACCATCTTCCTCTCTCTCACCATCACTCTGCTCATCTTCTATCTCAGCTCCCCCTTTCTCTCTCTCTCTGGGGTCTCTCTCTTTCTCTTCGCTGCCCCATCACATGCCCTCTTATTTTATTCTGCCAGCAACAACTTGAAGAACTTGGAGCCCATCCTAGTCCTCAACCACCACTGTTTTGCTAGCATCGCAATGTGCATCTGCACGGCAGGGACCACATCTGCCAATTGTGTGCTTCTAAAAGGGTTGTGTCGCGTTAGCAGGGTAACTTACAAAGGAGATGAAATTTTAAACCAGTAAATTGAATAATCATTTTACAATAAAATCCATTGACAAATGTCAAATTTAAAGGGTAGGAGGATTATAGGGATTCTGTGTTTCAAAGAATATAGTATTTGACACATTTAATTTATTGAGTTTGAGAATTTTTTGCTGTCCCATACATGAAATAAGTTGTAATAAACCATTGTGAAAATTGAAAAGTTGGTTGGGGTAAAGACAACACAACACACAAACATATCCAAGACCATTTTGAAGAGTGAAGGTGGTGTTGGTATTGTTCTGCTTGGGTTTTGGAAGAAGATGGTTGCTGCTCTGCCACAAGGGAAACGATTGGCCTAGCAAACTTTCTGTCCGGATCCTGTATTTCCGAAGCAACTGATAGTGGAAATTCTGTCATGGGTTCCAGTGAAGGATCTCATTCGATTCAGGTGTGTTTTTAAGACCTGAAATTCCCTAATGTTTGATCCTACATTTGTTAAATTGCAACTTCAAAGGTCGTCCAAGAATACCCATATTCTGTTTAGCTTCATGGATGATATTGGTGATGATGATTTCTTCAGTGTCGACTCCACAACCTGCGCTATCCGCAGTTTACTTGAGAATCCATTTTCCATTATTGATGATTGTGTCAGTCGATTCAACAGAAATCGCTTGGTCCTGGGTTCCTGCAATGGGTTGGTTTGCTTGCGTTTTGGAGATGAAATTGAAAAACACTGGGTCAGATTTTGGAACCCCACCACAAGGGTCAGGTCTAAAGATTCTTCGCGCTTGTCATAAAATAAACATTAAATGCTATTTTAGTAGGTTTTAAATTTAGAAGTGAAAGATGAAAGACCAAGAGTCAAGAGTCAAGAGTCAAGAGTTCTGAAGATGAAAGGCCAAGAGTCAAGAGTCAAGAGTTCTGAAGATGA
>JAMLFT010007089.1:0-15221 GCA_026544285.1 Pachyrhizus erosus
TAGGATTATAAAAATATATAAATATTATAGTGGGAGAAAATATAAGAACAAGAAGAGAAAAATATAAGAAGATTTATAGAAATTTTAGAAAAAATAGAAATGAAAAATGCTAATTTTAAAAATATAAAAAGAAAATAAAAGAAAATGGAAAAAGAACGAAAATCAGAAAAAACCTGGCTGGGATTCAATCCCCTGTACAGGAAGAGAATAAAAGAGGCGCTGACCAATTAAGCTGGTGGGCTTGTTGGTTAAAATAGGGTGTTCACCCATAATATAGCTGAAAAATAAAAAGCGAAGAATGAAAAAGGGTGGGTGACGGATTCGAAGTGTGAGACGTGGAGGCTGAGAGTAGCAAGTGAAAAAGGGCGTTACATGGAACATGCTCGGTGGTTGTTATCCACGAACTTAAAAACTATGCTCTTTTGTAGCACTAGGTCACTTGCTTATCTCTGCTTCAATTGCTAACTTTTCTTTTTTGGAACCAAGGCTTTTCTTTCACAAGCTAATATACTATTATTATAATTATTTATAGAAGGAATTTGACTGAATGTGTATTCTATATTTACGGGAGTCTTATTATTATTAAATATTAGGGTACAACAAAATCAATCGTAAGTACATAGGAATAAATTAATCCCTAATTTCTAGTAACAACTACTTACATATTTAACATGTGTTAAATATGCTTCTAACAGTCTCTTATGCTGAAGCATATATGTCATATGAGCTAAGGTTATTACAAATTTAGTCAACATGAGAGCCTTTGAGGGACTTAGTGAATATGTCAACCAATTGGTCACTAGAGTTGATAAGACTAGTTGTGATTTTCCCTGAAAGTGCATTTTCTCTTACAAAGTGACAATCTATCTCTATGTTTGGTTTGTTGGAAGACTGAATTTGATCCAATGTGAAGTGCAACTTGATTGTCACAAATAAGTTTCATGTTGTTGATGTACCAATTTTGACGTTGGAGTAGTTGTCTAAGCCATGTGAGCTCACATACAACTATTTCCATAACCTAGTATTTAGTTTTGGCATTGGATCTGACTACTATGTTTTGTTTCTTGCTTCTCGATGAAATCTGATTTTCTCGAATAAGAACACAAATATCCATTAGATATCCTATTTGATAGCAATCTTGCCCGGTGAGCATCAGAGTAACAAGTAATTTGGGCAATGCCTTTATCTTCATATAATAGTCATTGTCTTGGTATTTTTGATGTATTGAAGAATATACATGACTACATCTCAATGGGGCTACTACAAGGGGCATTAATAAGTTGGGTTACCACACTAATTGCAAAGGCAATTTTAGGATTGGTGATAGTGAGATGGTTCAGTCTTCCCATAAGATGCTGATATCTTTGCAGGACTTTCAATGACTACCCTTGACTTTGAAGAAGCTTGACATTGGGATCAATAGGAGTACAAATGGGATGACAATCAAGTATACTAGTCTCATTAAGAGTTGGGTAACTGCAATTCGTAAGAAGCATTTGAGAGGTCCCGAGTCTTTTGTCTGAAACTAATTGAAGATATGGGCTTTGAGCCTTTGGATATGAAGCGCGTCATCACCGGAGATGCAGAAGTGATCGACATAGATAACATGTTAAATGTACCGATTAAAAGGTAAACGAATGGTGAAAATAGATCAATGACACTCACAGCTGGTCATGCCAAACTATATTAAGGTAAAGCTAAAAATGTCCAAACTAAGCACTAGGAGATTGCTTCAAACTATAAAGAGAACAATAGGTGGAATATCCGAAGGGTCCATAGTGAAATTGACCACAAGTACAACAGAGAAGGAGAAGGGGCAAGTAAAAAAAAAGTGATTTTAAGTTTAAACCAGTTGTCAATTTTTTCTTTTGGCACATCATTTTGTTGTGGTACGTGAGCACAAGATGTTTGATGAACAGTACCATGTGAAGTATAAAAGAATTAAATTGGAAAGACAAATATTGGCAAGCATTATGATTGTGCAAAATTTTAATAGAATTGATTTTGAATTTCTGTCAAGAAACTTTGAAATACAGTAAAAACATCATTTTACCTATTTTACCCTTTAATCGTTATAGATATAAATGTACATTCTCTCATTTTCTGTTCAACCTCCTCGCTCTCCTATTTTATGTCTTATTCCCTATAACAATTGTGTACATTTTTGTTTACCCTATTTTACCCTTTTACTGCTATTAATATAACTAACTGTATATTCTTTTATTTTCCATTCAACCTACTCCCTCCTCCCTCTTTTATATTATGTCTTTTTCCAAAAATGTGGACAGACAGACAATGCCTATATTTCCGCTAGTTATTATTATTATTATTTCCACCATGGTGATTTATGCTTCCGTATGTATGTGCCTGGTATAATTGTAAATGACATACAAATTTTCCTTTGTATTTTGATATTGCATTCTGTCATTCTGTTTCCTTTTAAGCATTTCTGTTCTTGAGGGGAGAGAATGGTCATATTAGCAGTAACATATAGCATAATCTTCTGCATAGACTAGTTCCACATTTGTTGATGTAATTTGTTTCTTCACTCAATGTTAATTGAGCCTTAATATTTTTCTTATATTTGGTGTCCCTTGATTTTATAATTTTCAATGCAGCTTAGAATCGTTCATGTATGTGAAGCAACATTGACCAAACGATTAGTAGAATTTGAGAATACGGAGTCTTCTAGCTTGACAGTAAGTTTCCACCTCCTTTTAATGCCATGGTGTCTTTTGATATGTGATTATCAAAACTCTACACTACGTATTTTGGACTTTTAAGTTCATGAAGTGTGTTAAAAACTGGTAGTTAATTTCACTATCTTAGATTTAACAGTAAGTGGACAATTTTCATCAACCTTTACGATTACAGATTGAGGAGTTGAATACAATGGCAAAAGAGCATGAAAAAAATCCAATGGTAATGCCGGAAGGTGAATTGAAAGGATTTATTTCGAAAGATCTACTGTGTGAGCACAAGAAGAACAAAGGGGTGACCCATTTTGCACTTGGATTATGTGAAACATGCTATAAGGATGTCAGTACCTTCTTGTCTAGGTGCTTAGCTTTTTCAGCTACACTACTTTTTGGCATTTACTATTGTGCTGATTGATACATGCACAGTTTGATAAGCTCTCTGGTGGACTTGGGGGTGGTTTGGATCCTCCTGCATTCCAGCGTGCTGAGAGGGAAAGAGTTAAAAAACCACTTCCTGATGGGAGTGTTGATGAAGCATGGGCTGTAAGTATTCCTTCACTAGGTCTTGTGTGTGGTAGTTTGCATTTCACTTTACAAGTATCCATGTTAATTTTTCCTTTTATCATTTTTAACTTTGTGCAATAAAAGATTTGGAATATTCTCTAGGGCTTATCTTTTACACAAAGAAGCAAAATTATTTTTATTAATTTTATCGTTAAATTGCTAAATAAATAATTGGAAAAATCAAACATATAATTCAAGAACTAAGTAGGGGCTATAAAATATCCATTTTTTCTTCTTCTAGAAACCTTCTTTCATTCCATTAAATTTTGAGTTTCATCTCGGAGGATAAAAGGAAATCTATGTCCACAAACTCCAGAGACAAACATACTGGTGCTAAATATCATACCAGAACACCATGCCCATACTTTAATTTCTTTTTATAGCACTGATCAGATCCTATTAATATTCTACTTTTAACTGAATACATCCAGCAAAAGTGTAAGTGATGCCTTCGAAATGAGTCATTTGATGTAATAAAAAATTCTCATATTGTTTGCACACGCTCACACAGTCCAGTCACTAACATGATAATGTAATCCCTCATTAGCAAGAATACTCCTGAGAAGAGCAGTGTATACAATAATGTGGCCAAGTGGAAGGTTTAATTTTCATATAGCACTTATATGAAACCTTCTTGTCTTGATCCAATGATGCCATATATATGGGCATCTGAAATTAATTCCAATTTCTAGAAACTGCATCTCTTTCTGATCAACATGGTGCTGATAAATTTTTGAAGAACCATCATCTAACACAACTTCCAAATCTTTATTTTTTTTTCTGGTTCTTTTGGTTAGTTGGAGAATGCATCAAAAGATAAGTTTAAGAGCCACAAAGAACATTTGCTTGCCTATGTGCCAGAAAGTATTGGTGGGTGCTCTTATTTCTTTGACTCTTGCTAGCGTGTTAGATTTCCTCTCTTTACAGTTATTCATTCCTAAATTGCTCAAAAATGCATTTAGGGGCTAATGTTGAGCATGAGGCAACTAAAGATGGTACATATGACGATTCACATAAAGAAGATGAGTCAGAAACTTTATCTGATATTGATGATCAAGACGTTGATTTGTACATTCATGATGAGGAGGGTATGCATATCAAGAAGATACTATGGGAATCAGCGAATCGGGAGTATCTTGAGGTACAGAAAATTTTATCTACTATTTTCTAGTTTTAATAGTGCTAGATAAAATTGTCTGTTAGTTTTTTTTTTTTTTTTTCATTTTCGATCGTGATTTGAAGTTCAAATTCAGAAATCGGTGCTTGTACTTTTGTTTGTCCCATTGTTTGCTATTTAATTTTATTTATTTGGGAGGTTAATCTGCACTGGATCTCACTTGAGCCTTACTATTTTTTTTTTCAGGAGCAGGCAGCCAAAGAAGCAGCTGCAGCAGCTAATAAGAAAGCTTTTGAGGCAAATTTTGAAAACTGTTCGGAGGATTTACTTGCAGCAAGAGAGCTTGTTGCATCTTCTGCTGATGCCGTGGCAAAATCCAGAAAGGTACTTTCTGAATAATTCTTGTTAGGTTTTTCGTATGAAATTAGACCCCAAGTAACTTAAGATGAAAATTTCGTTAAATCCACTCTTAGATTTTGATCTCTCGTTACATAAATCATGTTAAGTGTCAAATCCTTTATTAGTACATCGTTTAACTAACATAAATATGATTTCCATAATATATAAAACTATTGACTACTAGATTTTGGCTTATCAAAAACCAAATTATTTGAAATTTGATATTCACGAACAATGTATTTCTCACAATTTAATTGACAAAGATCACATATAATAAGCTACTCATTTGTCCAAGTGTATTGATTCTTTATACTGGTACTGGTGGACCCTTGCTGATATCATAAATTTATGACTAGTGGTCTAGTACTAGAATGTCATTCATGTTTTACTAACATGGGCGTTAGTTTGGAATGAGTAGCTATGAAATAAAAATTTGGGACTTCATGGTCAGTGCAAGTAGAAAGTGGTGGCCATGACCAAAGAAAAATCTGTTTGTTAAAGCTTGAATCCAGTGAAGAAGGACACTACTTTGATGGTATATTAGAGAAGACATTGCATATTGATGTTACAGCTAAAACTTTCTCCTGAGAGTCCCATAGTCTGGATGGTTTAATTTAGGACGAGAATGGAAAATCAAAGAAGTTACCCATAGCCATGTGGCAGTGGAGGGAGCAGGGTTGCTGACCTTTCTGTTACAAAGGTCCCAGATTTATGCTTAACAGGGGATGGTTGGAGAGTGGGCTGGGTCATGCATGGTTTGTATTGTGGTTTGGAGGGGCACTCTTGGGACAGAATCTCTATGAGGAGCTGCAAGCTCTGGAATTGTTTGTTTTGTTGAGCCTTGAGCTCTTTTTTTTTAAATGTTGGTTTGCATTTACAAAAGAAATTTGTATCTGCTGTTGTTGTTAAGTGAGAGGTTGTCATTGCTGCATTGCTATTGTCAGGAATGAGTTGGTAGGTTTTAGTTGTTTAGAGACTTAAAAGGATTTGAAAGGAGAGAACTGAAAATACTTTTATTTCTAATGTGATGATTACAAAATGGAGTAAATCATTCCTATATATAATCTTTATTACATTTAATTTGGGAATCTTAGAATTTGGGTTAGGCCTAAGTCAACCCTACAAATTTGGCTTGTGGGACTGGGATTGTAGTCAATGTGGGACTTGGATTTTTTCCATTACACCTCACACCCAACACTTTTGGGTTTGGTCAGATAATGTGGTAGGTCACCCGTTAATGGATCTAGGATAAATGTTAATACCATCTTAGAATTTGACTTGGGCCTAACTAATCTCAAGAGACAACAGACTTTACAATTCTCAAGAGCTATGGATTTGAAAAGACTAAGTTTAAATTCTATTAATTACAGCAGAAGATTCAAGGTTAGATGAATGGAGAACATAATTTCTATTCCCCCCCCTTGTTAGATTTTGACAATGTTAGCCAAATAATAACAGTGTATTTTGTTGAGTTGAAACCAATTGAATAACAAAACAGATTAAATTATTGTGATATGAAGAGTTTCTAGCCTGCTGTTGTATAATAAGGCCCTGTTTGATTAAGCTTCTCCATAAGCAAATGTATAAAAAAGAAAATAAGAAGGGGAATAATGATGCATAAGTTAAAATCAGCTATTTACTTTTTACTTGTATATAAACTAGAGGATAATGAAATGGAAGCCTGAGATGCATGGGAAAATTTGAAGCAGCCATTCTAGGAAGTCGGTGAGTTTGGCAAATAAATTGAATTCAATTTGTGATTGGCATAATGTTTTTTTTTAAGTTGTTTTACTTTTAAATTGGTTATACTTCTCAATATACATATCAATGGTTGTGCTTTCATAGAGTGGATCCAATAGTTATGTATTGTTTTTTTGTTTACACAGAATTATTGCTGCTGCATAAACTACAGCAAGACTTCAAGCTTATAATTTTTTGGTTTGTAAAATACACTATTGCAGGAAATGAAACAGAGACGAGCCTATGAGGCAAAAAATACTAGGCCAGCTCAATCTGCTGCAGAGGCCTTTGGCCAAATGTCTAATAAAAAAAGGGTATTTATTGAACACGAGATGTGCATTTTCTTTAGATTCCCCATATCATTGTATATTTGTAATATGTTCTGTATATATTGCTTGGTTTAGTTTCTTTTTTTAGGATATTTTAACATTTATGTAGTTTAGTCTTTATATTGACGTTATGTGCAGTCTTTTGAGTTGAGGAATCAAGTTATTTTCCCCTCTATTTTGAAGATTGCACAAGAGCTCCCAATACAGGAGACTAATTTCACATAAAAGAAAGAACCCTAGTTGCCTTGATCGCAACCACCATAGCTGTCACATTCATTGTGGCTGACTGGTTGCCCCTGCCTGTGGCTGCCTTTGTTGCAGTTTATTCAAATCAATTCTCAGCCTTTAGAGTACTAAGTTGATTGAAGCGGCTGCTGCTTGTCGCCCCCAGTATCTTGGTTGATGTTCACCTAAAGAAGCATAACACACATTTTATATGCTTAGGATGGATCATGAAATTTGAGCTAGAATTTGTGGTATTCATGAGTATAGTCAGTATTAGTTACTGTTTTGTATATGTAAAGCTTGCGCAGCAAGCTAGTTTGTTAGGTTCAGTTGTATTCATTGCTCTAGGATTTACGGTATAAATGCTTTCTCTGTAATAAAGCTCATTAACTAGGACATGAAATAAACACTACTCTACAATTTTTCATTTTCTCTGTTTTCTAATTTGGTTTCAAGAGCCTTTGGTCCTAATGGCTTCTTCTTCCCCTCTACTTCCACCTATTCCACCTTTCACCACCAGATCCATCTCTGCTCTGGTTCCATTTTCCAATTCTTTCTTGGATAAACTCACCGAGAAGAATTTTCCTCTATGACAGCATGTCAAACATGTGATTAAGGTGCATAAACTTCATCGTTTTCTAGTTGCATTGGAAATTCTGCTTTGATTCTCCTCTTTTTCTGATTGTGAAGCTGGAATTATCAATCTGACATATAGTTCTTGGGAGCAACAGGATCAGATGCTGCTCTCATGGCTCCAATCGTCAATCTCTTCATCCATTCTTTCTTGATTTCTTGAATGTGTTCATTCCTATGAACTATGGGTGCACATTTATGATCACTTTCAGAAACAGACTTGTGTGCAGGAATTCTAGTTGTTCATGTTTGATTTATAGTTCTGGACCATTTTTTGTCTGGTACCTAATAGCATAAGATTTCTAAAGAGTTGGTCCTCAACATGGTATATCAAGGTGCTTATGCCCAAGAGGTCAGGTGTTTCCAAGCTTAAGCCTAGAGATTTTATGCTTCAGAGGCAATTTGAGGTATAAACTGTTCCTGGGACAATAGCACTGCACTAGTTAAACTCTTTGGAGAATTGGTGCTTCAGTTTGACTTGAACTTGTTGTGCACTTCTGTCTGCATTTTTCGGGACTTGCTTCAGGAAGAAATTGTTTGTTAGCAAATATGCACTAAAGAGTCATGAGACATGTTCCTTGTTTTTCTTCTCTTTTCTTTTTATTGGTCTATCATCTGTCGTCTCCCTTCTTCTACGTTCTATGTTATTGGGGTTGCTAAAGTTTTCTTCCAATTTTGTTTCGTGCTTAAGGGAAAATCTTTTGTTGAGTAGTGTTGAATATGAGGAAATAAAGCATATTATGATTGTAATAAATATAATATATAGACATAATATCTTTGATTTAGAGGAAACTATATATTTTCTAATTAATTGTAATTAATCTCTTGAGCCTATATAAACTATCATTCGTTTGTATTTAGACACATAATTTCAGTCTACTATTTTTGTTCTTCCTTTTACTGTTAATGTGTTCACACATTGGTAAATCTTTTGCCTGTATCTTTCAATCCCTTCCTTGAGCCCTTGGGTACTTGACTCCAGTGCTTCTACAAATGGCCAATTTCCTACCATTACCTCTGCCATTGGTTCCTAGACACTAGCTTTAAGCATTGACACTACACATCCACTACTATTAATCGCATGCCATCGCCTGTTGTCAATTATCATGTTTCCTACTCTGTCCTATTTCCAAAGTTTCCCCTTTAGAATCTTTTCCCACGGGTCCTTGGCTTTATCTGCTTTGTTCATAATCTAAATCCTGGTCATGACAAACTCTCTCCTTGCTCCTTTAAATGTGTCTTCTTGGGCTATCACCATTCTCAAAAAGGCTATTGTTGTTTTTCTCTTGATCTTAACATATATTTTATCTCTATTGATATCTCCTTTTTTTGAGTGTGTTCCGTACACTTGAAATATTGGAATGCAATATATTTGGATCTTGAAATATATTAATAATGCTCCTAGCAAAGGTCTCATTTATTAAGTCAGAGGGCATACTGATTGGGCTAGTTCACCTAGTGATAGGCGTTCTACTTCAAGATATTGTGTTTTAGTTGGAGAAACTGGGAATATTGCTTGAGTGTATATCCCACTCAGCTAAAAATGTACATTTATATGTTAGACTATACTGGAGTACAAAGGAAAAAAAACAGAGTGTATAGGCTGTCTCTCTATGTTAGGAGGTTACAGCTGAGAGAAGAGATACAAAACATTTTTCAATAAAAAATAATACACAATTACATATACTAATTTAACAGAGACAACTTGGTATCTTGAAAAAACAAGAAGCAGAATGTTGTAGCAAGATCAAGTGTTGAAGCAAAATATAGGGCCATGACTTTAGTAACTTATGAACTTATATGGCTAAAGCAATTGCTTAAAGAACTCAAATTTGAAGAGGATTCACAAATGATTCATTTGTGACAATTAGGTAGCTTTATGTATTGCTTCTAATCCTATCTTCCATGAAGGACCAAACACATTGAAGTCGATTGACATTTCGTAAGAGAAAAAGTTGAGTCTGGAGACATTACTATGAGCTTTGTCAACTTTAGTGAACAATTGACAGACATTTTCAATAAGTCCCCAAGGGACCAAGGATTAGGCACATTTGTAGCAAATTGGGTGCATATGACTTGTATATTCCAACTTGAGGAGGAGCGTTGAATATCAGGAAATAAAACATATTATGATTGTAATAAATATAGTATATAGGCATATTATCTTTAATTTTGAGGAAACTATATATCCTCTAATTAATGGTAATTAATCTCTTGGCCTATATAAACTATTATCTGTGTTATATTCATACACATGGTTTCAATCCAATATTTCTGTTCTTCCTTTTACTGTTAATAGCTAGAGGAAAATTATCAATGCATTATGCATAACTCATCTTTGAATCGGTCACGCTTGTGTGTGTATATAGTCTATGAATCCCATGGGATTCATTCGTAGACCCTGGATCAAGGGATTAGGTTAATCCTGAAATTTCTGGATTATGATATATAAATTTGTAATTATTAGGAGAATATTTGTTTCCTTTTGCTTTTGTATTTTCTGGTAGGATCTGATTATTATTTAAATTTAAGGAGTTTGTTCTCTTTTATTCCTATATTTGCAGTTTACGGTTAGCCCTTCTGCTGTATGTGTTGCAATTGTTTATGATGATTCATGAATAATCCTAGTTCAAAATTATTCCAAGAAATCTCTGTTTATAAATCCCAAATCTGGTTCAGACCAGAAAGGATTTAGAAAACAAACAGTTAACCTTTGAGCTTGTTTATTCCTGCTTGTTCTACATCTCCAGTTTAATTGAGGGAGATAAAAGAGGAAACTTGTGGAATTGAAGAATGATACTTAGTGTGTGTACGTGGTGGTTGATATGTTTCTTTGTGTTGGTCATGAAGGTGGTGTAAGGGATGGGGTGGGTGATGTATTTGTAAAGACACTTTGACACCTAGGTAAGTTTTTGGCTGAGTAAGCTTGAGTGATTTTTGGTAGTGTTTGCATGAGGAGCGTCTGGGCATATGTAGGAGGGGCAATGGAAGTGATGCTGAATGTGGACCTATATGTTATAGGGGATTGTGGTGTTGTGGATTGCCTATTGGCCTAATTTCTGGAAAGTACGAACTACAGATTGTGTTGGGGATGTTGATTTGTTATTGGCTCGATTGTTGCTAGGTAGGTGCTTGGGTGACTTAGCCTGTTAGAGCTGATGGTATGCTGGATCAGCACGACTCAGCCCAATCCACTGTTGGTGAGGGCCTTGTATCTGTCTGGAACAGACAAGTAGAAAAGGAAGTTGAAAGTGAATTGTTGTAAATTACATAACAAAAGAGGAAAATGGAGGTAGCATGATATCTTTTTAGTCTTGCTCCCAAGGGTCCATTTGGACGATTGAAGTATAATTTGGAAATCTAATATCAAATCCATTTTTGTTGAGATTGTAATTAATTTAGAATTTTAGTTTGAGGTTGGCACAAATAAAGAATTGAGATATCGAATCACAATTCTGAATTCAATTGGAATCTATTGGAGGACTCCAGCAGTTGCTGGGATTATATGGTGCTGAATGCAATGGTCGTTGGAGGACCTACATGGCAGTTATGATCAAAAGATGTCCAACTGTCACTGGACACAGGATGCTGACGACCAGTGGTCAGAGAACATCATTGAACGTTGGTTGAAGGATGTTGGGTGAGGATAAAGAACACTGACAGTTAAGATGATTGGAGGGTGCTGGTGGTAATGGAGGTTGGAGGGTGGCAGTGATGACAATGGTTGATTGTTGTTGGCAGTGAAAGTAGTTGAACAATAATAGCAGTGGTAATTGTAACTAGGGAAGTCACTGGCAGCAATAATGGTTGCCACTTGCCAGTGGCAGTGATTTTTAAAGTATGGGAATGACAAAGATAATGAACAATAAGATATGAAATATCAGTTGTGTTTTATCTTTGATGGTTGGAGTTGTAATTCTTAGGGTCCAGGCTAATAATTCAATATAATATAATCTACTTGTTTTTCAATTCCATGGAATTGGAATTTCAATTCTAATATTACAACGAAACAAGATAAATTAACATATGGATATCAGGTCAAACTAATGCACTAAACGGCACCTTAATGTATAATATATCAGCAACTACGACAACCTTCAATCCGCTCATGGCAGAGGAAATATTTGTTCATTGAACTTCATTTCGTAATCATTGATTATTATTATTATTCACTGGGCTTCAACTCTATTCTAGTAATCATTGAACTCTGTATCATTGATTATTATTATTTCGTAACCTTCATTTCTGCACATTTCATGTTTTTTTTTTCTCAAATATGTTTTGTGGTGAAAGATGTTTGTGAAAAGCAATGAGAAAAAAGCAAGATCTGTCTAAGTATTGAGTAGTGTGGGAGTACCCACATTTCCTTTGACCTTTGGATTCTTGTGCTCATTGAGCATTGGAGTTTAAGGCTTTTCTCTTAACATCTTTTGAGATAGAGATGAGGTAACATCTGCAATTTTCTGCGATTTAGTTTGTTTTTTATATGTGCGTGTAGCTTTGTTGGTCAAATCCTTGAGCAATATATGATTCATTTTAGTTATTTTAGTTATCAGCATAAGATTTTCTGACATTGTTTATGTACTAACCATACTTGTTTGCTTGTAGCATTTGCAGAGTCTCAAATCTAAAGTAAATTTTGATCGCCTGGGTGAATTATTTGATGAAATGGTAATTATCTCTAGAACTGTTTTGCTTCTTAACGCATGTAATATTGGTACACTTTGGGTTCTGCCAACACGAGAAAATATCTCATTAAAACCTTGATTGGAAAAACTTCTTAGTAGCCACTTGGAAGAAAATAAAAAGATAAAATGAATTGAGTTTTTGCCTATAAGTTAAAATTAGGTTATGCATATGCTAACTTATAGAAAGTCTCTCATTTAGCTTCTCCAAGAGCTGATTTTAACTTATGTACAAGTTAGTTTTAATTTAGGAGAGAAGTTTAATTCATTTTATCTTCTTATTTTCTCAAATAAATTACACCAACAACTCTTGAGGTTTCTTGAAATTACACATAAACCTTGTGTATTTTTAATGTTTACAGCAACTTTCTTTATAGGATACACATTATGATGTTTTTCAAACAATTAAGTGGGTTAATGTAATGTTTAAGGGATATCAACATAATGTTTTTTAAACAATCAAGAGGGCTAGTGTAGATGTAATAAAATGAGGAGTACTAGGAGAAATTTAACAAAACCTCAAGAAGTGTGTGTAATTTAAAATTTATTTTATTATCTTTTTCTATAAATGTTTCTTAAGAACTTTATCCAAATAGGGCATAAGTTCTTGTTTGGATAAATTGTTTTATAAGAACTTGTAGGAAAAGAAAATAAGAAGGAAAAATGAAGTTTTTCTTATAAATTAAAATCAGCTTTTAAAATATGCTAGTGATTTTAGCTTTTACAATTGGATACAAGGAACTTCTGAGAATTTCTTTAATGAAAAAAGTTCTATATTTTCAGTGGAGAAGCTTTTCTATCTTGTATACAAAAAAGGCCTCAATTTTCTTTATGTATAGCTAATTTTAGCTCATGATAGAAACTTATTTTATTATTTTTTCTTATTTTCTTCTATTATAATGTTAATAGAAAAAATTATTCAAGCAGGTCTCAATGATTTTGCTTTATCTGCCTGACATTTCATTCTTGATTTACTGGATAGTTTGACACTGCTTTATCTCATTGTGTTTAAAAGATAAATTTGGAAGTGTATCTTCTAACAATCAACCTATATTCTTTAAATCAAGACGTTGGACTTTACTTCAATTTAAATGTTTTTTCAATATTATCATACACAGGAAAATACCGATGGTACCAAAAAACAGAAGAAAGTACAGTTTGATCCGCCCCTAGATAATCATGACAATTTACAGTCTAAGATTGAGGACAAAAATGAAGATGAGATGGGATCAGTAGATGAATTTGAAGACGAAGGTGATATGGGGGAGACCTATCAAAATAGGTTGTCTACTGAAAATATGGATAAATATTACCCTGAGGATGATGGTTTCGGCTATAATGACTATGATTATTACTGAAAAGTTGCTAGATGATCTTTCTGCTTTTATTATCTGATTTTTTTAGCAATTCATATTCAACATTGCTGGCAGCGGTGGAACCGACGATTGTCAGAGAGTCACAAATCTTTGGAAACTAAGTTGCCATCTGATGAGCAGGTATCACTACATGCATGAGTTTTTCCTCCTCCACATGCACCAAAAAAAGCTTGGGAATTACTGTACCGGGAAATTGTTAGGTAGGTATTATCAGCATCACTCTGTTTGAAACAAAATAGGGGTTAGATTATGTGTTTCATATTAAAAATATATACTTATTTCTAAACTTTTTTTTTTCAAATATGATAAACATTTATATAGATTATTATTTATGCCGAGTTTTTATAAAAGTATTTCTTTCAGTTTCTTTGTTTTTCCAGCAGCTGAATCACAGGCGTAGATCATATATCCTTACAATACAGACTATAGTTGACATGTTTTAATGAGATGTGTCGTAAAAGAAGTGAAAGTATATATTCTATTTACTTCTAGACACGTGTCAGCTTATTCAATAATTTTCTAGCTTCCCCGCTCACACAAATCTGGCACCAAACAATAATCGAACCCAGGACCTCTTCTCCAATTAGAAGACGGTTTACCAATAAACCACATCCTGGTTTTGGTATGCATGAGAGAAATATATTATATGTTAAATACATCTGTTTATTATCTTATACTTATAAATATAGGTGGGTCAACGGATAATTTGTTCGTTTAATGTATTTAGTTAATTCTGTACTGTTTAACCTGTAATTTAAATAAATTTTATTTTAAACTATTTATGTAATTTATGTGTAGATGGATAAGTGTGCGACCCAAGAGAAAGAATTGAAAAGACGTAAGGAAAATACATTTTAAAATATTAGATATATGAATCATATTTTAACATTTTTATTAATAATAAGATTTTATTAATTTAATTTTAACTATGTGTAGTTTTGAAAAATATTTATAATATTTTAAAGATTTAAAATTTTAAAAACTCAGTTATAATAAATTTTAAAAAATTAAAATTAGTAAATATAAATTTAATTATTTAATTATCAATTTTTTAATACTTTTACTTAGTTTAATTGTATATATGTTAAAACTAAATAATTAAGAAAAAAGTACTAATTCACATACACAGTTCTTTTTTAAATAATTATTGCATGTAATTTTAATTTTAAAAGATGATCTTTTACTAAAAACATAAAATATAATAAAAATAAAGTTAAGAAATAAAATAATAATATAAAATTGAGTGTATTAAAATTAAAATTTTTGAATTATATAAAAAATAGATTTTTTGAATATTTTTTATGAATGTATAGTATATTTTATTTTTAAATTTTTCCTTCTTTCAATAACTTTTATGAATCTATGGTGTGTATTAATATATATATATAAAATTTAATATAATACAATATATTAAACTTTGAATTCATGAAATATATAAATTTTCAAATTTTAAT